>CALYLW010000162.1:0-290000 GCA_944989445.1 Ampullaceana balthica
TTGTATCTCAGGAAGTGAGTCAAAAGTGAGATGCATAATTTGTATCTCAGGAAGTGAGTCAAAAGTGAGATGCATAATTTGTATCTCAGGAAGTGAGCCAAAAGTGAGATGCATAATTTGTATCTCAGGAAGTGAGCCAAAAGTGAGATGCATAATTTGTATCTCAGGAAGTGAGCCAAAAGTGAGATGCATAATTTGTATCTCAGGAAGTGAGCCAAAAGTGAGATGCATAATTTGTATCTCAGGAAGTGAGTCAAAAGTGAGATGCATAATTTGTATCTCAGGAAGTGAGCCAAAAGTGAGATGCATAATTTGTATCTCAGGAAGTGAGCCAAAAGTGAGATGCATAATTTGTATCTCAGGAAGTGAGTCAAAAGTGAGATGCATAATTTGTATCTCAGGAAGTGAGCCAAAAGTGAGATGCATAATTTGTATCTCAGGAAGTGAGTCAAAAGTGAGATGCATAATTTGTATCTCAGGAAGTGAGCCAAAAGTGAAATGCATAATTTGTATCTCAGGAAGTGAGTCAAAAGTGAGATGCATAATTTGTATCTCAGGAAGTGAGCCAAAAGTGAAATGCATAATTTGTATCTCAGGAAGTGAGTCAAAAGTGAGATGCATAATTTGTATCTCAGGAAGTGAGCCAAAAGTGAGATGCATAATTTGTATCTCAGGAAGTGAGCCAAAAGTGAGATGCATAATTTGTATCTCAGGAAGTGAGTCAAAAGTGAGATGCATAATTTGTATCTCAGGAAGTGAGCCAAAAGTGAGATGCATAATTTGTATCTCAGGAAGTGAGCCAAAAGTGAGATGCATAATTTGTATCTCAGGAAGTGAGCCAAAAGTGAGATGCATAATTTGTATCTCAGGAAGTGAGTCAAAAGTGAAATGCATAATTTGTATCTCAGGAAGTGAGCCAAAAGTGAGATGCATAATTTGTATCTCAGGAAGTGAGTCAAAAGTGAGATGCATAATTTGTATCTCAGGAAGTGAGCCAAAAGTGAAATGCATAATTTGTATCTCAGGAAGTGAGTCAAAAGTGAGATGCATAATTTGTATCTCAGGAAGTGAGCCAAAAGTGAGATGCATAATTTGTATCTCAGGAAGTGAGCCAAAAGTGAGATGCATAATTTGTATCTCAGGAAGTGAGTCAAAAGTGAGATGCATAATTTGTATCTCAGGAAGTGAGTCAAAAGTGAGATGCATAATTTGTATCTCAGGAAGTGAGTCAAAAGTGAGATGCATAATTTGTATCTCAGGAAGTGAGCCAAAAGTGAGATGCATAATTTGTATCTCAGGAAGTGAGTCAAAAGTGAGATGCATAATTTGTATCTCAGGAAGTGAGCCAAAAGTGAGATGCATAATTTGTATCTCAGGAAGTGAGTCAAAAGTGAGATGCATAATTTGTATCTCAGGAAGTGAGTCAAAAGTGAAATGCATAATTTGTATCTCAGGAAGTGAGCCAAAAGTGAGATGCATAATTTGTATCTCAGGAAGTGAGTCAAAAGTGAAATGCATAATTTGTATCTCAGGAAGTGAGCCAAAAGTGAAATGCATAATTTGTATCTCAGGAAGTGAGCCAAAAGTGAGATGCATAATTTGTATCTCAGGAAGTGAGTCAAAAGTGAGATGCATAATTTGTATCTCAGGAAGTGAGCCAAAAGTGAGATGCATAATTTGTATCTCAGGAAGTGAGTCAAAAGTGAGATGCATAATGCCATAAAACGCAAACATGCCCGCAAGCAACAAAAGCAAGTTAAGAGACATCGTAAATAAAACAATGCGAACTGCAGTGACCTTGACCTTGACTGGGAGACAACGCTGATCGCTCCTGGGCCTAAATATTTTATGCCATAGATACTGATCGGGAAAACAAGGAAAGGGGGGGGGGCAGCGGGGAGGGGCGGGGCACACGCATAACATAACGAGCTTCCGAAGATTGTTGGTCCTGCGACTCTTACCCAGCGATAGCGTGTTAAATTAGCACGCGAATATTTGATCTTTCTCTCATAACCGTCTCTAGCATTTCACTTTAAAATAAGGTCATTAGCTAAGTCTGAAGAGTTTTGTTGAATTATTTTACAGCCGTATTGATTAGACCAGTGCTTCTCAAAGTGGTGGTCCGCGGACCGGTGCCGGTCCGTGGGCCATCCGCTGCCGGTCTGCAGATGTTCTTAAAAAAAAAGGACATAAAAAATTGTCAGTGCAGGGAAAATAGTGCACCGGTCCCTGGTGCAATGGAAAAAATTCCTGCTGGTCCGCCATACTACAATGTTTGAGAAGCACTGGATTAGACAACAACAAAAGTAAGTCCTATAAGCCGATCAAAGTCAAGACTTATGTGGACAGCCCCCGATTCAACTAGTGGTGAATCTAATTTTTAAAAAAAAACTATTCTGTAATTTGCTTTATACAAGTTGGCTGCTCTAAGTTTAGGGCTAGTCGGGGTCAAGAGCAGATTAGAGATACGACGTCACAGATGGTGAAGTGGGTGGCGGGGAGTGGGGTGGTGGGGATAAAAGTTTTTTCTCGCCTGATTGAATTTAACGTGTTAGACGTGACGACACAAGTTTCTTCGTTCAAATTATTGCTATTGATGCCATAACGATTAACATGTTAAGTCAGGGGCGTCCAAACTTTTTGCATGGAGGGCCGTATTCCATTACTTAGATATGCGGGGGCCGGATTAAGATAATAAAAAAACGACATATGTTGATAATCGAGAAGTATTTAGGGCAAACTTTTAATGTGAAGGGTAAAACTAAGATCTTAAATTCAGTAAATAGGTGTAGCTAGGCTCAATGCCACTAGTTTGATACGTGAGATATCCCGTATGATATCACGCAGGTGAGAATCACTTAGTCTCGTCCTCACGCGGTTCTTGTTAAAATTCATAACTGAGAATGTCTGCTAACAAAAGTATATGTCGAGCCAAACAAGCTGAGCATTGTCTTATAAAACGTTTGAATCTCTTCGAATCTGTCTTAATCCAGCTGACGGTAAAAGACAATGAGAGAAAGATGTTGTTTCTGCTGCGACATTCGGCATCACTTTTTAACTCAATGAGTTCCAGCTGCAGATGTCCTGGAGAATTATCAGGGTCAACAGAGATAGGTGAAGATAAAACATTGTTTCCTTTTCAATAGTTGCAAGGTCCTGAAAGCGTCTTTGAATTTCATCAGCCCGGGATATGATATCTGAAAAATACTTCTGCCTTTGCTCATTGAATTTTCTTTCTGGAAAATGTGTAATGATTACCTTTAGGGAGGAGAAATGTGTTGAATTAGGCTGCATTTGAGACAGTTGCCTTTAAAAAAGTTTCAGCTTTTTCCCAAAATGTCTTGGTATGTGAATATTATTGCCTTACCACTGCATTGTGATTTTGAAGACTTGTATTGTATTAAGAAGGTTTAAATGTTTTGCCACATCAACAAAAATACAAAATCTGACAGCAAAGCAGGATCAGGTAGTTCTGAAATTGGTTGTTGCTTATTTTCCATGAATTGCCCAATCTCTTTTTTAAGTATGTAAAAAGTGATGTCCCCCAACTGAGTCAACTTCCGTCATTGTGATACACAACATCTCCTTATCTTCCCTTGAATGTCAAGAGGAAACTGATGAAACTGGTGCCGAGACAAGGCTTCAGAGCGAAAAGAGTTGATAGCTTTTTATCACTGGCTTAATTAATGACATGATCACATCTAAGATGTTTGGCACAAATAACGTGTTGGTGCATGATACAGGGAGATTTAAGAGCTTTGACACCCCTTAATTGCTGACTTTGTTACAGACAAATGTTGCTAGTCCCCTGTGATTACCAGTCATGGCAGGGGAAACATCAGTATTAATTACAAAAACATTTCCATGGTAATCTAATGTTAATGATGGGAGAACAAATGGAAGCAAATAAATTTGTTCCTCTTGTTTGGTCTTTAAGATCTGTTTGGTCTGAAGGTCAAGTAATTGGTCAACAATAAAACATCATCAATTTGCCATCTTTTAACATACTCAAAACAGCACAAAAATTCAAATTATCTTAAAAATATAATGCCGTTACAGAAATAATACGCCAGTTATATAATTATTTTTTTACGACGAGGCCGCATGCCAGTTAAAATTTAAGCAAGGGCCGAGTTTGGTCCCCGCGCCGTCTTTGGACACCCTTGTTCAAAATGTATTTGCCACAAGTCTAGCGTTAAAAAAATAAATTATTTGGACATTATCTTTTCAAAAGATGAAAAATTGGGAAACTACAAGTCAAAGGTTACCATCAAAATAGGTCCATGTATTATCAGTGATTTCCATGGTAGAGTTCCCAGCAGACAATACTATAGCATTAAAATTAATGGAAATTAAAAAATATTAACCAATTAAATAGACGGTTTTTAACATCATTTTTTACCACTCCCATAAATCGCTGTTTTGTTATAAGTTATAGTTTATAGCTCCGGGAGAGGGTGTGTGGGGGAGGCGGGCTGTAGGGGCAGCATCATCGTCACCGAACGCTTTTTAAAGCATGCAGTGCTGGCAATCTTCTCATAAAAGGCAATACATGTACTAGCCCAAGCCACGCCACTGATTTTCGGTACCTTTTTAATAGACGGTTGTTAATATTACAATTGTCCTAGCAAAATTACTATATTAAATAACAATATAAATCTAAAGTGACGCTACAATATGCCATGCTGGAAGAGCACGATTGTTTTGCACTTTTTTTGTAAGTTATTCTCATTAATTTTTTTAATTGAAAACCTTTTTAAAAAAAACAACACTCTCTCTAAATAAAAATTAAGTGAACATAATTCTCAATGAACGTGATAATTTTGTTTAATATGATGAAACTTAACTCCACCCTCCGCTACATGCCAATACTCTTCTCTCTCACACCCTCCCAACAATTTACAAATCCTCTTTGATTGGTTTTCTTTCGTTGCGAATCTTCCATTAGTGCGATGTCATTTTTTAAAAACAATCTTTTAAACAAGAGAAAAGAGGCTGCTTTAAAATGTCGGTAAAACGCCACAAATGTGATTCACAGTTTTATTGCCACCACAAACAAACAAAAAAATGGATTTCCTTGCACTTTCCCTTCTGACATCTTTATTAGAGCAAACATAAAAGTTGCAGACGAAAACAAAAAATATGTGGATGGGATAGGACTTTCTCCAGATCGCTCGTTGAAATAACTCACAATTACACATTGTCAAAACTTATTTCCAGTAATCTAAAGCGATCGGATTAAAATTGTGGGCTTTAAGCGGATTATAGTCTGAACAACTGTTGCGAGCTGCGTTTGAGTTTTTTTTTGACGTTTGAGTGTATACCACCCTCCAAGCCCAACCCGCCCCGTCGTTTTATTTACAACTAAGCCCTTTACACGCCCTCGCCACAGATGAACTTGTTTGCTCGTGTGTTCGAGGTCGTTAGGTCACGTGCACTCTAGAGATAGCATCTCAAGCCCCACCCACCCCCAACATCAACACCAACACCACCACCCCCCCCCTTGTCATCAATGATGGCTGAAGGTGTTTATTGAAATCTGGGGAATAGCATCAAAGACGTATATTGATCTTCGAGGTTCTCACAACGTACTGGCGAGATTCTATTTACATTGCGTTCACGTTGGATAGAGGGGCTAAAACAACCACGCGCAACCCTTGTTCATTAGTTTTAAAACCAACAGGAAACCCACACATGTCTTATTATTGTAAGTATCCCATTTCCCGTCCGTTATTTTAATCATTTATTTTTTTTAAAACTTTAGATGGATAAAAGAGCGACAGACCATATATCTAGTATCATAGCAAGGGGGAGACTGACAATTTGGACGCATTGACATCGTAGTGTGTCTAAGAAAATACAGACAATGGATTCAGTATCTTGGCTAGTAATACACAATAGATAAAACATTAAGGCCTGGTAGAGACAGTCTTTTAACATCACATTATGTCTAGGAGGAAACTGACAATGAATACAGGTGAGTTGTTGTATGGCCACCTCAGCTGATGAGGCCAGAACGACACCAACACACGATAGAATGGGAACAGTGAGCAGATGAGAGGCATGAGCCTCCAGAACTTTGAAAATAGTAAACAAATGTTCAAAGGATCTGGCAAATAAGTGGTACAAGGCCAGAAGTTGCACATGGCCAATGTGGACACGGCCAGCAAGTGGCACATGGCAGATGTGGACACCAGCAAGTGGCACAAGGCAGCATGTGGTCACATGCCAGCAAGTGGCACTGGCCAGCAAGTGCACATGCCACAAGTGCACAGGGCCACAGGGGCACATGGCAGCAAGGGCACATGCAGCAGTGGAACATGGCCAGCAAGTGCACGTGGCCAGCAAGTGGAACATGGCCACAAGGGCACATGGCAGCAAGTGGCACATGGCCAGCAAGTGGCACATGGCCAGCAAGTGGCTCATGGCCAGCAAGTGGCACATGCCAGCAAGTGGAACATGGCCAGCTAGTGGCACATGGCCAGCAAGTGGCACATGGCCACATGTGGCACACGGCCAGCAAGTGCACATGGCCAGCAAGTGGAAACATGGCCAGCAAGTGCCTCGTGGCACCAAGTGGCACATGGCCAGCAAGTGGCTCATGGCCAGCAAGTGGCACATGGCCACCAAGTGGCACATGGCCGCAAATGGCACATGCCTCTTATCATGTGAGGGATTATGCAAGAATCTCCTGATAAATTAGAATCGCGAGTTTTATTTTCTATTGAGTAGGAAGTGACGTCAAGCACTAGGCGTTTGGGTAATTTTTAATGTTATTTTCTTGTTGTACCCAATACGGTTTAGTTGAAAAGTTAAACGTGACAACCGATTCACTGCCGGAAGTAGATGATCTTTTCATGACTGCGATATCGATAACTTGTTGGTCAAGCTGAGCAATAAGCATTTTTGGCTGATTTTTAATTAACTTCTAAACAAACTTGAACAAATTTGAAAAGTTATAAATTACAAGTTACTGGATTTTTTTCCATTTCTTGTTTTTGTGATAAATTTTAATTATATCTTAAGATTACTATTAAAATATATTTTTTTTTAAATGTACATAATTTCAATCTATGAATCAGATTTTTGTGTTTTCTATAAAGATGCAGTCATGTATATTATTTATGTATTATTCTAATTAATTATTGTATGAGTAAAACAAACAAAAAGGTGCGGGAATAAGTATGAATGATAAAAATATATATTATTTTCCAAAATTTCATGAAAACAAAACATTACAGAGAGTTAAATGTGTACCTATTTAAGTTTGAACAAAACGAAAAACGTTTTAAAAGTATCGTATCAAAATTGTGTTGCCAAAATTCTCAAGAGGTTTTGTTGTTTTTTTTTGGTTTGTTTTTTGCATGGCTACTATTGGGCCATTCACGATATAAAACACGACTCTGTACACTATGTAAAACGCATTCATGTAACTCGGATTATATCATATCCCAGTCTTTAAGCCGTGCAACCCGGGTGAATATAACTCTAGGAGCTAGGCATTGAGGAGTTATTGACCTTGTTTCACCAGTACACGGAATACACTCAAAAGAATAAATTGTGCAGTTTGGCTTTTAAATTGAAATGAGGACTTCAATTTTTTTTCTATAGTTCCTTGGTCTCCGATATATTTTTAAAAAAAAATTATTAGATGATTTGACGTAACTGAGTAATTTTGAAAGTAGGGGCCAAAAGGTCATCATAAACTCACTAGTGAGAAGGTCAGTCATTAAACAATGTTACAATATGATATATATATATTATATATATATATATAGTAAAATAATTTATAAATTTGTATTTATATTTGATCTCGTGAAACTAAATTTTGAATTCATCAGAAAGCCTTACTGAATTACATCACCTAGTCAGCTGAACATCACACATGTCTTCCCGAAGGATTGAAGGAAAATAATTACTACTGTACAATATCAGAACAAACAATGTTCTAATAGACTTAAGGTGTCCTCTCTTAAGAGAAGCACGGGTCCCATGACAGGGGGAGGCAGCCCAAGCGGTACGCGAGTGTCATGAGTGTCATATGTTGAGCTCATATGTGTAAGTTTAGACTTTATACTGTAAAGAATCTCCTATTAACTGGGCCTGGGGCGCTTGCCCTACTCGCCCCCCCCTAACGCTGCCTCTGTTTCAGCGCTCTTAGATCACAAATTTATCGGAAAATATAACTCAGCCAAAACCATAACTAGGGCTTTCAAAATGTCTGCCTTATTTACTTTCTCCAAAAAAGGGCGTCCTTAAAAATGGATTTAAAAATTTTATCAACTCCCCCCCCCCAAACAGATTCTAACAAGGGAGACAACCTTTCAATCATCACTTCAGTTATTTTACCAGTCCTCAAGACAACCCCCGACATCTGTGGTAGCAGAGGTAGCACTGGTAGAGTTTGTTTTTTATTCTTAACTCAGCAACTAATAGGCTACTTGTGGCAGGCCGCTATTCTGTCTGACGATGTGGTTTTAAGGGTTTTGAGACGGTCATTAGTGAGGCAACAAAATCTTTTTTTTTAAATAAAACTTTTCACTTCCTTGTCATTTGGGATGAGCTTTGACCTTCAGTTATTACCTCCCGACCTTCGGTTGGTGTATTATTTTACCTTATCATGCGGTCACAGCCGTCTTTACACCATTTGGGCCCCCGGGCAAAGAAATAGTGTTGGGCCCCTGGGAAAAGAAAGGGTGCCCTCGCAGGAATAAAAAATAAATATACATAATAAATGTAAATAAACATATTCCCATGGGCCCCTTTGCTCGTGGCCCCCCGGGCAAATGCCCAACGGGCCTATGCGTTAAGACGGCCCTGCATGCGGTAAGTTATTGCGGTGAGCTCGGACATTTAACTCTTTCCCTCTCCACAATCCACTTACCGACCACTGCACCCCTCCCCTCAGAACTTCAGGCTCTGAGATTTTCTCTGTTGTATTCTCAATCACTATGACGTAAAGTATGGAGACAGTTAAGATTATTTAATAGGTCACGGTGGATTGGTTGGAATGTTCACAAAATTAGAGTTAATGTTCAATATTGTGGTATTGTTTGATGTCATGACGCAATTTTTCTTTCACGTTTGTGTTAAGTGATTGGTCATCAGACCAATGCTGTTATTTGTCATTTTTGCCAAGACTACTGAAAAAACAACAACGAAATATCAATTAAGTTTCATGGAAACTCCAACAGTAATGCTACTTGTCAACAGATTTTTCATCTGCATTATCACAATAAAGTTTGGGACACCATAAAAAATACCATACAGTTGGATAGTAACATAAATTTTCCTTTGAAGAATCCACCCATCTTTGAAAGATTATGAACATGGGCATTGGATAAAGAATGTTTTCTTTCAATAACTTGCAGATTTAGTTTCATGAAAGCACGTTGCACTCTACGAAGTTCTAATTATTTTGAAACTAATTATTTTTGAAAGAATGAAAGCTTTGGTGATCGAATTCGTGAAATTACAGTTGGTGCTTTCCATTGAAGGCTCGAAACTGAAATTCTAAACTCATTAAAGTTAAAAACTTAAAAAGGAAATTATAAATATAACCCCACCTCCCCTACCCCCACCCCGCCCCGTAAAACAAACAGATTCGGCAAGGACATATTTACAGTAAGCATGTCAAAGAATGTGACAGCCGAAAACAAAAGTACTTTTTTCAACCAAGACGAATTCTTCAGCTGCCATCTAACGCCCCCTCCCCCCTCTTCTTGTTTTCTTTCGCCCGACTTCCCCACCCCTCCCATTCCTGTTCCTGCGGGACCGGTACCTCTGTCTCTACTTGACTCCTGGCCCGACATGTGTGGAGCTTAGTTACTGAGATGTGGGTACACTAAAGTGTGAATCCCATTCAGCAGTAGGGATACTGACATATTTCTGGAATATGTGATACGTACAAAGCTAATTTTCCCCATGGAAAGCAAGGCATCGATTTGTTATAGGAATTTGTTTTAGCTTATTTATTTGAAAAATGGGGCAATTAATACTTTTATCGGAATTTTTATTGTAGTTTCTGTTTCGATTGTAATGTAAGCTCTTTCGCACTGATAAATGATTGAAGGATTAATTTTCTGCGCTGTTACAACAGTCTTTCTTCTAAACTGTAACGTATTAATTTATTATGTTGTAGGATACTGTAATTGATTTTAAAAATAAAATATTTTCCTGGTTTTAAAATGCACGACTTTCCATCCGTTGTACACAATAGTTACGAGTTACGAGAGTGTCAAAGATGATAAATTGATAATATTAAATATAGAATAGAGGCAAGAAAGAACCCATTAAATTATGGCGGAAACAATGCGTAAAGTTACGCCTCTGAATTATTATCACACACGCTGCTACGTCGTAGATTTATAATATTTACGTCATGCAAATAAAAACAGACTCCAAACGCGCTTGTGGTATGTTTGAAGAGCTCACTTCCCGCAGATGTTAGAATTTATCAGGATTATTAATAGTAACGGTAAGTTGGCAATTTCGTTTAGAGGATTTGTTTTTATCTTGGTGTGCTTTTTTTGAAAACCGGGACTATATTACAATTGAGATTATGTAAGACTTCACAAGATTAGGTCCTTTGAACAAGAATTGTGCTATAAAGTTTCTTACCAGGTTGTACTAGGAGGATTTTGGCTTATGTTATGTGTAAAGATCATAATATCTGTTGTGGGACAAGACAAAATCAGCATAATTCATACATTCATACAGGATGTTGTTTTGCGTTAGTTAAAGATATACGCGGAAATCATTATAACGCGTTTCAAACGACAAACGTTTCTTGACATACATATCATAAACTTACAGTTTAATATAATAAAAAAAACGTATTTTCGAACAGGACTTGGCAATAACCTTTTGACCTTGATATAGCCTCCATGCTTCTCGGGAAAGACATGGCACGGTGCCACGATGGAATTTGTTTCAAATATCTCCACATATTTTTAGTGTATCCCTTTTTTTTTATAAACCTCAAAGGCACCCCGGGGCTCCATAACGCTTACTTTCTTGTATCAGTTTGTCGTCAGCCATTCTGAGTGGAGTATCTCATAGCGTTGAGATTCATGAGACGGAAGACGGACGGGGAATATGAAAGCTGCTCCCCGGGGGCTACTTTGGCGTTTACAAGATGTCGGTCCTTCTACACAAACAAGGCCGTCAACAAATGACGCCCCCCCCCGGGGGAACTCAAACTCAAATAGATACAAAATAGAACGTCATTTGTTATGGTAAGGGGGAGGCCTGTGAGCAAAATGACCCGATGCCATTGTGACTAACGTGTAATACACAAAGACACGCAATGATCTTCTATATAGACGGAGCGTCTGTAACAGATAAGATAAATAAGATAAAACAAATGTTATCCCAGCTAGGGGAAAAGCCACTGTATGTATACATTACAGACGCTCCTTCCATATACAGAAGATTACGCATATCCGTATTTTAAGTCTAATCTTGCGATTTCATTATATTTTTAAACTTGATTGTGTGTTGTTGTTTTTTTTTCAGGTTTCCTCAGGCAACCCATTCCACGCTCGAACTCCATACGGTAAGAACGAGGATTTGTATGTGTTTGTTCTTGCATACGGAATATATATATATAGTGTGCTTTAATGGCGGGGTGGGTAAATTACCTTAAGTTTTTAAAAATTACGTATTTGCTCGTTAGTAGTGGCTGAATAAAACTTGTGAACGCTACTTCACATGCCCCATAGTCCGTCATGGACTGGAAAGGGGGTTATTATTATTACGTATCCCCACCCCTATAACAAAAATAACACTAATTATCACCGATATGTATACGTTCACGCATACCCCCGACTTGTCACCTTAAAACCTAATGGTCTTCTTTTTGACAGTCGGGAGAATAAGTATGAATGACTTATCTATAATCATTGTATTCCATTCCAACTATCACAGAAAACAGGAATATAAAAGCGTACTTGGATTATAAGCCTTAAATAATCCTGTAACGTTACACTGGTTTGACATCAAGCGTCACTATGAAACATTGAACGAACTTTGTATCGGCTTAACAGACCGTGTCGTTTAAAATACGAAATCACTAAGACATAGTGAGACGTTTGCTATATATGATCAGAGGCTCATCGCGTCTCAAGTTTCTTCCCAAGACGCAAGAAGCAGGATCTAACGGTCCTTGGATTTCAAACATTCAGGGTTCAGTGCACATGTACATGGAGACAAATCAAATAATGCGATCGTGTGTGTGTGTGTGTGTCTTTTTTTTTAAAGTGAGAAAGAGTGAGAGAGATATTTGTCCTGGGTGTATTGGATTTTTACCTGCAAAAGAGGATCAAGTGACATGCCTGGTCAAACAGAGGAACGCGGTTCTTGGGTAATCGTCTGTCACACGACCATGTGTGTATACGTACACATCGTCCGTGTCAACTAATGCGTTCGCAAAATGTCGGTGGAAATCAATGACCCTTCTATTTTGGGACCGTTACCCGTTATCATTTGTTACACTACACGCGCATTTATAGATGGAGCTTGGAGTTTTCGCAAAACCCTTTTGTTTTTTACTTCTAAAACTGTCAATGCCCGCAATAAGATAAGGCGACTTGAGATCTCACTCTGGCAAGTTACGCTGAAGAAGTACTTTTAAAAATCTACTTTATTACAAAGCTGTTGGGTTGTTGCTTTGAGTTAATGCACAGTGGTACCTCGGTATACGTCCTTAATCTGTTAAAGATCCTTGGACTTAATCCAACCAATACGTATACCGAGGTGCCACTGTATTTCCTTTTAAACAACGATTTCACTTGTCTAATTCCAATCAACGTTTTTCTCATCAACGTTTTTCTCTTCTCAATTTTCTAACAAATTCTATAAGACGCATTTAAACATATTTTCCTAGCCTTTTCCTATCATTTAAACCAGTGCTTCTCAAACTTTTTAGTATGGCGGACCATTGCACCAAGGACCTGTGCACTATTTTCCCTGCACTGACAATTTTTTCTGTCCTTTTTTTTGAAAACATCTGCGGACCGGCAGCGGGTGGCCCACGGACCGGCACCGGTCCGCGGACCACCACTTTGAGAAGCACTGATTTAAACCTTCTTTCTTATTCACGACATTTCGGCCGAATAAGTCCAGTTGAGCTTAGTTAAACCTGTTTTGGCTGTGGTGGTTACCGTTTGGAGGAAAGTAGTGTTACAGGATATTTCACTTCCTTCCAATATTTTAACATTCTTTCTTCTCTGGGGATGCGGCAAGAGTATGGTTGCGGTGTACGCTTTTTCGTTTATCATTTTGTTGTTGATGTTTTTTTTTCTTGCTTTAAAAAAAACATACTTTTTGAATACTGTTTTATTTACATAATTACATTTTTTTTAATGAAGTGTATTCATGGCAACGAAAAATATAGACAGAGTCACACAGATGTCGAAAGTTTAGGAACATGGCCCTTGCCATTCGTTTCACTTTCCCAGGCCCGGTCTTAGGCCACTGCAACCTATGCGGCCCACGCTTTCATAGGCGAATATCTTTGCATAACTTAGCAAGCACCCTAGTCTTATAGTCATGGCGAAAAACGAGATAATCGATTTCACCGACGATTTAACGTTCCTGTCTCATTTTAAACTTTTACATTGTCATAAATTTGCAACTAAAGGTCTCTTCTGACTGTAAATTTCACATTTTAAATTTATTTTCTACTTTTTAGTGCATTTCGAATATAAGACTAGTTTTTAAAAAGTGTTATATATATATTTTTTGTTGTAGTTTCACCATGAAAATAGTCTCATTGACCGACACAAAACTACACACGCCACGTGAAATGTAAAAACAAAACAATCTGTGCTCTAAGCATTTCTGTTGCTCCCAAAAGAGCTTTTGTTTTAAAATGTACATGTAAAATTTGAAATTTTAAGCGATGAGCTAATTTGGCCGATTGCGTTGTAACATTTTTGGGTTTCGGGTGTTTTATTTTGATAAGTGACTCCATGAAAGAGCAGAGTACAATGGTGTGAAAGGTCTAAACTGCTCTGCAACCATTATGCCATATAGATCACCTAATGAGACTTTGGCGTCATCTTCGCCCAGTTCTAATCCGATAATCTCGACACCCGAAATCCAACCCCTCCTCTAGCTAACAGTTAACGTTTTCACTCGGAAGAGAACTAACCGCTCCTGTCTGTCTGTAGTAGCTTCCCTCGTATTCAGTAGTCCGTTTCATTTCACCTTCCTGTATCAGTATTGGGGCACATGACACTTCTCGGGGGGAAAGCAAACGACTGGAATGGCGCCCTGGGACTAGCTATTTTACTGTATGGTACACCCCAGCACACACACACACACCCAAAATGAATATTCTATCGTATATGAATATATATATATATATCTTATCTTATGTATTACAGATAGACGAAAAGGTCAAAATATGCTAAGCTATAGGAAGTTTTAACACTGGCAAATATTCACTACATTAATTGTTTGTGATAATGTTTACTCGTTCTTCCGCTACTTACCTAACTTCGGACAGAAATACATTGAGAATATAATATTTCTGGATTTGAATTAAACCAATTAAATATATTAAAAGATTGTTAATTCAGCCTCAGTTTGACCCTAATGTGAGTTGAAATTATAATTTCAGTTCAACCGCTTTTCAACCGAGCGCTTTTGTCGACATTCATTTTAACGATTTTTGCCACATTCAGAAATGTGATGTCTGAGTAGTATTTTAGCCCGGGTTAATGGCACCACGCACCTTTACAAAGCCCCTCTGTGTAGAGAGAATCAGAGGGTCTTGACCTCATCCACCAACCCTGTCAGCCGTTGACTTAACCGCAGCTCACCCCTCGTCTTGAGCTGAGTTCATCCATTCATGTCAAGTCATGCGGATTTAGGCGGAGTCACTGGATCGCTGCTGTACGACGTGCTTGGCCCAGCACTACTTTCAGTAAAGATTACTACGCCGTGAATGGCTTAGGGCTCTAGACTGTTCGAAAATGGACATTTTTTCCGCGACAATGACACGAGGCTTCAGACACAGAATGGGGGTCACGATGACCGAGTGGCATGCGCGCTCGGCTGGCGTACCGGAGACGTTGGTTTGAATATCTCTGAAGGCAGGGACCTCTCCCGGGCTGAGTCCAACCAGATCCGATATGGGTACACGACACAAGTTAGGGAAACAAAGACGGCTGGACATTGTGCCACACAATCCTCTCAAAGCTGTAGCCTGTGAACGTTGCGATACTTAGACTTAACCAACAAACCCGCATGGGCTGTGCGTTCTTAGAACATATTGTTTGTCATTGTTTAGACTTGTCTCAATCCTTCTATTCCCCCTATTGACCAGAACAATTAACAAAATAGAGCTTTGGAAACATAAATAGGAAATAGTTTGGTATTAAAACCTTCAGATCTGAGACATTTAATTATCTGCCATCTCAAAATGTCCGGTTACTTCGATGTTCGGCTTGAGTAAATGAAAAACTAACCTCCTTTGGAAGGTTATTCTTGTGATTATTTCACAGTTTTGAACTGCGATTCCAAAATGTTCCTAACAAAATGATTAATTCAATCAAACCGATTGACTCAAACTCATGAGCTCTCCCCTCCCCCCCCCCACCACCACCACCTAATCACCTGGTTGTAGTCTCACCTTTACATAACTTATAAAGAGATACCGGTCTCGCGCCTAGCGCTAAATACTCCTAACTGGTGCACTGGTCCGGATACCAAGTTTATTGACTGCGCTGTTCTCCCCCCCCTCCACCCCACCTCTTTTCCCCACTTGTATTTTTCACCCCCCCCCCTGTTTTCGAAAGCTGCCCGGGATTCCTTACCTGAAAAAGGTAAACGATAGTTTTTAGTCAATTTGTAAGGTTCGTAAGGTCTGAGGCTCGTGTGGTCTCATTAGTATACAGGAAGTATTGTGTTAAGTGGTGCGGCAACTTTCCATGTGAAGGTATTTCGTGAAAGTTATTTGGGAGTAAGGTAAGTCATTCTTCTAGATAAGATCAACCATGACGTGTCCATATTTTCCTATTGTGTCCTTTTTATTACAACGTTTTTATTAACTTGCTTTCGTGTCTGTCCGCAATTTTTCAAATTTGCCAACGTAAAATTGAACCACTTTTGATGTTCCTAAAGAGCTAAATTTTTTACCATAGATAGATTTTTGATGACAATGCATCGTATCAAAATTTCAGATCGATCGAATGTACCGTAATTAAATTATTGCATTATTTCGTTTATCTTTATATAGCATTTGTATCCGATTGCCATTGTTGACAGCATGTGCCAGTTCACTCCAGCCATCGATGACCACTCCCCGTGTTTAAATCAGGGTGGAGCTAAGTCACTTTCAGTCTGAAAACAAGCGATGCGGTTATAGAAATACAATTTTCGATAAAATGTATGATTTTTCACTTAAACTAAAAAGAATAAAATAAATAGAGGTAAAAAAAAAGATTTTTAAAAACAACGTTTTTACAAGTGGACTAAAAAGAAAAAAATAATTTAAAAGTTCAAGCACTTTGATTTAATATGACTAAAAACGCTGGGCGGGTGTTTGGTATAAAAAACGTGGTAAAATTAAAGATTTATAATTGAGAAGGAAAAAGAGAGATATATAAGTGAGAGAATGAGTGAACTGCATATGTAAAACCTCATAAGCTCCCGCCCCACGTTTTAGTCATATTAAATCAAAGTGCTTGAACTTATAGCTTTTAAATTATTTTTTTAGTTTTAGTCCACTTGTAAAAACGTTGTTTTTAAAAATCTTTTGTTTACCTCTATTTATATAAAATGTACATTGTTTGTTAGGAAAAAAATCATTACGTATATTTTCCTATTGTTTGTATCTTGTTCATTTGTTAAATATAATATATTACCTACTAGCGTACACCCGTCAAAAATGACGGAAGTTTTCAGCTGAAATCTATTTATTTTATTAAAAAATGCACTTTTTTTAAGGGCGCCTACGGCGCCGACATTTTTCAAAAGCCCAACTAACTTGTCCTTGTTTGATAAATACGAAATATTAAACTTTCTGAAATGTACACAAAGTATTTTATAATAGTATATATTTTTATTTTATAATTAACCATCATCAAATCCTCTTTTTACATTGATCCCTTTTCCAAAATTAAAATATGAGCGAAAACAATGACGTCATATAATATTTTTATACAGCGCATATTTAATTTGCACACCTTTTGATGCATTGGTGCAGTAAATTGGTTTTCCATGCTTTCTAAAATTAGTAGCGTCAGGACCGACAGACACTACTTGCGTTACAATAGCAAATTATATTGTTTAATTTTTCCACTATTCCACCTGCATAAGTTAGTCGCGGGGACTGATACAAAATGTTTGATCAAAATTCAATTGTTCATGTTTTCTTGCTTATAAAATTAATACTTTGCATAAAAACACAAGCGGTTATTGGCAGTCCCCGATGCTTGGTCTAAAGCAGGGGTCGGGAAACCATGGCTCGTGAGTCATATGTGGCTCTAATGATGGCTGCATCTGGCTCTCAGACAAATGTTCGTTAATTTAAAAAAAAATCAACGTTTATTCAGACTCATTTGATCTACATATTAATGGCATATAAAAAAAAGCATAGCAATGATATTAAAACGTATTCAGAGACATAATTATTGTACTTTTAGTGTTGAAATGACACAAAATGCACACATTTACTTGAATTTTTAGTTTTAAACGTAATTTATGGCTCTCGCAGAATTTCTTTTTCCCAATGTGTGGTATTTATGGTATTTATGGTATTACAAAAAGTTTCCCGACCCCTGGTCTAAAGTAAAGCAACGTACAGTATTACATTTCGTGTGTCTAATTGAGCATATAGCATTGTCTTACAGTCTAAACTGATGTTACAGCTGCTTAGTGTGGTTTTAAATGGGCTTCCGTGTTTCATAATGGAACATTCAATTATAAACGAATGGGATTCAATTTTTATCATCCCCTCTCCGAGCCATTAAAACCCTAACTCGCCTTCGTAAGGTCACCCGGATGAATCTGCGATTAATTCAGATCTTTTATAAACTTGCAGTCGGAAGGATCAAAATATTTATTTATTGACGCTCATGATTGGCAAAAATACTGGATGTATTCAAACTTGACTGTCCAAGTATATATTATTAGATCCGACGTAGGCTCGCGGGCCACTAACGGCCCGCTAAAGAATTCTATGGGGTCAGCGGAGCCAAGAGATAATTCGAAAAAAATATGCTGAAGTCGACTTGTTTTGTGTTTATATGAGTATTATGAGGCAAATATTTTTTAAAGTTTGAAATGTTAACATTTTATCACACACAGATGTGAAAAAAATTCGTGTCAAGTCAGTAGCTCATGACGTGGGTTTCCAAACCAGCGACATACATGAGCTTATATTAATTTCGAGCCTCGGTACTGGCAAGACCCCCGGAGCATTGTGCTAGCCACACAATCCCCTGCTCGTTAGTGGTGGCTCAATGAAACTTGTGAACGCTACCTCACTGACCTATATCTCTGAAAAGGGTATTATATTATTATTATTGTTATTATTATTACCTATCTAAGACATATATGTAATTTCCTTTACATTCGCTTAGTTTTTTTTTCAGGCCTTCAAGACTGCTCTAAAAACACATATCTTCAAACGTTACTTTCCAAATTAACAATCCAACAGTCTAACTGATAAAACGTAGCTTATGTGCATCATCTTGTCATTATATATATATATTTGTCTAATTATGGTATTAATGCTTAAAATTAATTGCATTTAAAAATATTATCTTTATTATTATTATTATTATTATTATTATTATTATTATTATTATTATTATTGTTATTATTATAAAGTCTTTAATAAAATAAGAAATTCGAACATCTACAGAAAATAAAAGTAAAGTTTATTTGAAAGGTCTAATCAAGATATTTAAAGAAGGTGGCTTCAGTATAATTCTCTTCTCTTTCGCTCCCAAATACGTCAATTTGTAAAATAGCGAACTTTACCTTTTCCATAAAGTGGTGCCCTACATCGACTGGCAATGGGTCAGAACCATGCGATATCTCTTTCAGTGTTACTGACACACGATTATTTGCCGTTGTAAGAACGACGCTATTCATTCCTTCTGGAAAACCACTCAACCGAATGGTATAATATCTTCACGCTTCCGGTCTGAATTGAAAATTTTCTACTCCAGGAAAGAAAATCATTCCAAGACAAAAGTGAAAATAAAAATTTAGAGTCACGCATGTTTTCATGCATGAGTTACTCTGAAATAAAACCAACAGAAATGTGTATTATTATTTTTTTTTATATTAAAAAAATTGTATGCTGTGTAGTTTCGTACAGTATGCATAGGATTTAATTTGAATTTAGCTGCTAAACATTAAGAGTGAAGAAAAGTTAGAAAACAGAAGAGTAGTTTGTTTAATGTGTAACACATGTAACGATTCAATTAACCCCTTATTCAGCGCAATGATTTGTTGTTATATTTATGTTTACACACGAATGAAAAAAAAATTTGAGTAGTGACAAGCCATGCATTTAATCTGCTACGTAAAAGGAGCTTTAAATGTCTTTTTTTTTAACATGTAGTTCAGGGGCGTTGGAAAAAAAAGCTTTCCGTGGCTGGGTTGGGTCTAATTGGGGTTCTTGCACTGCTTTAATTGAAAGAATTTAATCTTTGTCAAATGATTTTGATGAGTTATTCTACCCCTCCGCCCTACCAAAAAAAAACAACTTTTTTTTTGCAAATACAACACAAAGATAACCAAATACAACCCTTATGGACATAGGGATAAAAAAAACTTTTCTTATCCTATACGCAAGAGCATACACATACAAATTCACGTTCTTCCATTACGGAATTCAGAAGTGGAACGGGTTGCCTGGGGAAACCAGGAGGAACCAACACTTTATGAACATTTAACACTCTAATAAAAATGCAAGACTAGACACAAACCATGGATAAGCGTGGGATGCAATAATCTTCCATATAGAAGGAGAATCTGTAACAGATTAGATAAGATTTGTTATCTTTAAACTACAATTTTAATACGAAAATGTAGAAAAACAAATTTTAACTTTAAGCAAATCTTACTTATAAGGGTGATCAAATTTGAAGAAAACAATTCCAAAAATCTTAAAATACATTTCCGAAACAAAGTCCGCGTTGAAGTGTTTTTCCACTTAAAATGCCAAAATAATTTAAGGTTTGTTTTACAGTCTCGTCTATTCAAATTATCTGTTGACACCTCCGACCAGAATTTTTTAATAAAGCTATAAAAAATAATGTGTGCACTTTTAGGTCAAGGCAAGGTATATATATAATAAAGTGAACCTGTCCTGCCATATCTCAAGGTTGATCACATTTAAAGACGTTTATCATCAACCCATGTTTATAAGCAGCCTTGATGCACACGTCATAAGCCTTTTAGATGGAAACCCAAGTCCAATCATTATTTTTGGAGACTGTAATTCACAACATGAAATGTGTGTTTGTTTTGTTTTGTTGTTGTTGTTTTTGTTTTTGTTTTTTTTACCGAAATTTAAAATTCGTATCATTTTCATCTCGCCAATTACTTGACATCTAAATGACAAAAACTTTGTCATGTTTGTCATTTAGCTGTTAAGTTTTATTGTGTTGCCTCACGCTCTTTTGACCTTTCCTGACATTTATTTAATAGCTTTACCGTCTTCTGTGATTTGTTATTTATTTATTTTTTTTTAAAAGACTCTTGTTCATTTACAACTTAACTTAACGGTACATCTGTAACTAGAATATTAGAGTTTTTACATAAATCGTTTGAAATAATCCAATGGTAATTTACACCGGTTAAAGTGGTTATGTGGTTCAAACCCTTTTTTTTATCATCAAGGTTATCTCCACTCAAAAAACGATAGGGTAAACATTTGAACGGAAATATGTTAGTTTGCACTAACATTGAAGGTCATCAAGGGTTAAAGGGAACAATTTGTGCAATCGCATCATTAATTGGTTGGGGAGGGGTAGATGTATGCAATCTCATGCCCCACGCAGCTATTGATATCCTACAACAAATTTGATCTGCTACAGCACGACAGTCGGGTGGGGGAGGGAGGGGTGGAGTTACGCAAACAAAACAAGAGTAATAGTCCTTGAAAAGCAGACTCAACTGGTGAGCTAAATATAGATTTTCGACTCATGCCTAACTAAAGGTGATCGATCTCTGGGAATTCCCTATAAGTAATGTTTTGGTTTCCATGACTTGGCCAAAATGACTTTCATGCCTCCAGCTACTTCAGATTCATTCCGCCGTCCTGTGTCCTTTTGACGTTATCGGTAAGTATCTTATCCCATTATCCCATTTGCGCGACGAACCGTGTCATTTCTTTTTACCGGCGGACAAAGTGGACCGAACGGCACGACATTGGTCTGGATGTACTTTGTCCACATGATTGCCGCACGCCCATTCGGCACGGTATGTTTTTATTGGCCGACATATCTACCAATAACAAACGGTCATCAGCCTCTAGACTCTAGACGTAACTAGCATTCATAAACGAGAGCCCGGATGGAAATACGTCACAACAGAGATGGTGGGTTTGATTTGGGAAGGGAGGGAGGGTGATGGTAATGGGGGGGGGATGGGGCTGGCAAATATTGAGTCATCAGTTACCACCCGTGGAGTTTGTTTTATGACGGGACGATGACACGCTTTGGCTCCGAACCAAAAGGCCGACGGCCCTTAACAATTGTAATTGAAGAACCGTTGTCGTGGTGCTGATCGCTTATTTGAAATAGTTCTGATGGAAGCTGAGGCTGGTTTGATTTCGTGTCTAATATTGCCAACGGTAGCTCCGCTCTACTAGAATACATGTAGAAATTAATAGCGGTTTGCGGTTATGGCCACTGTCTATTGTAAAAAAAAATAATTCTCATGAGATGATGTGCTTAATTTTCAATTATAAACTTTTAATGAACTTCTCTTTGAGGTTGTCTGTTACTTGAAAGCTTTTTAAACTTTTAAACAAACATTCTCTCATCCTAGAGCTATGAAAATCGGTTCAGAGCTATATCTCGTTTAACATTTTATTCTATTAAGATAGATTTAGTTGATCCAGAAGGAGTGGATATGGATTTACAGACATGTTATACGTTTGATCCGCTAAAAGTCTTTAGTTGAGGGAATAAAGGAGGTTAAACCTTTTGAACGTCACGTCGTTAAACGGTGATTTCTTTCTTACCGTGCGTCTCCCAGTTTTATGTAGCACAAGAAAGAGAGTGCAGACACCATGCAGTGAATCTTCCATATAGCTAATAAAATAATATGTGCACTAAGAGGTAAGTTAAACTCACAACATACAGTTCAGAAGCTGTAAAGTGTTGCTGCGGTAAAGCTAAAAAACAATTCGTTTATGGTTTATCTTTATTCTCAGTCTATCGTATGATAATTCACGCTTCAGTTCAAATAATTATTTGAGTGACTTTGTCGGTTTATGTTTAAAAGTTAGTTTCTTTTTTGTTTTATCTAACAAACTATTTTTTTTTATTATTATTGATTATTTATATTTTTATCGTGGTAGACGAGAGGTAACTTGTTTTAATTTTTTTTTAATTTTTTTTACCACAGTGTGTTTGTTTGCATGAACCACTTCGACTTTAACCCGATACCCTGTTTAACAAACTTGAATCTTTACTTTAAAAAAAAGAAAAACTAAAACAACACTTAATAACACTTTTTTTTATAGGATTATGGATAACAGCTCACACATTTTGAAGGATCTATAACTATAATATATCTTTAAGATACGTCCATAAATGGCGTCACGCACCTAAGTAAGGGGGGTCACACTTTTGTGACGATGCGTGACGAGGGGGAGGGAGGGGGTGAAGAAATGTGACGTCACATCAAAAGGGTAACTTTAAATGAAACTTCCACTGAAATATTTGGTGGCTTACAATTTATTTAATAACTTTTTAAAAAATGATTAAAAAATGTAAATCAGTTCTTCTCAATGTGCCTGTCGGTAGGCCATCAGACGCTAGTTGGCGTAAGCTATCAAGACACGAAAATTAAATCTAATTATAATCCTTAAGTTTGAGAACCCCCAAGATAACATATGAAATTGTTACACTGTGTCGTTTGATGTTGACATCAAGGCATTTGTGATGTAACCGCAGCTCTACTTGGTTCTCTCACGGCAGGCGTCTTTTTTGCCCGTTACCCCAAAATATACAAGTTTATGTGTGCGTTACGACCCCCCCCCCAACCCCGAGACTCTAGGTCCTGCTCACATGACTCGGGGATTTTGGGGGAGCGTCGTTAGCCCCCCCCCCTCCCCCGAAAATGCTACTGGTTAGTTTTACAAGCATGACAAGTGTCTAAAGATGATCTGAATAGGATTATGTGTAAATATTTTAAGTCAAAACGACACGGAATATCATTTTTCTTTTTAAAAAAAGGGGGGGGGGTGAGTGAATCTATTTGATAGAATTATAAAATTTTAAAGTTTGAAATAATTGTTAGATTGGTTTGTGATCAAACGCCCCTGGCCATTCTAGATATAATGATAAATGAGCTCATTTAAAATTAGTCAAGTATTCATTAACTTTATTGAATGCATCAAATTCTTGACATGGCAACTTTTTTTCTTCTTAGCTCAGTTTTTAAGGCATTAATTTTAAATATCACAGATAGGATACATGATACAGTCCAAGTCATGTGGATTAAGATTAGGCCTATTGTCACTAGTGTCAATATAAATGAAAGTAGGGTGGATTTAGGTGTCTTCGTAGAGTACGTAAGTAAGAAATCTACATAGTTATCAAATTTTTAAAAATGCATTTTCTAGAAGGAACCGGTTCAATAATTGGCATATGTTCAAAGCGTACACGTACACATGACGTATTTTAATATATCTAGTGGATTGTAGTGGATGTTATATGTCCCAAATGAGTCTGCATTACCCCCAAGAATTCCCTTTCGGTCCCAGATTAGGTTATTTACCCCTGTTCGCCAACCCCTTTATTACGGGATGCCCGTCAGTCAATTGAGGAATTTTATTTAAAAAATACATTTTAAAAATATTTTTTTTAAATAATTTTTTTTCCAAGCAAAGACGTTAACCGTGATGATCAATAGTCAATGTTTGATTTGTATGCATTAAAATAAAATGTAATCTAAGGATGTTAACACAGTTCGTTTTCTGAAGACCGGTTAACCTTAAACGTTTTAAAAAACGAGGGTTACAATATTACAATGTAGACCTTCACTAAATAAATAATAAATGCTTAAATGACAATAAAAGGGGGGGGGTCAAAGCTTTGTGACGTATTTTTAGAGGGGGGTCTAACTTTTTGTGACGACGCGTGACGAAGGGGGAGGGGGTCAAAAATCGGCCAAAATTGGGTGACGTCATTTATGGACTGCCCCTATCTTATCTTATCAATTCAAGATGCTCTTTCTATAGAGAAAATTTTTGCGTTCTACGCTTATCCATGGTTGATGCTTATTCTTGCATTTTTATCACAGTTAAAATGTTGATGGTTTGTTTGGTTTTCCTGGTTTGATCAGACAAACCATTCCAACGCCAGAATTCCAGACGAGAAGAACGAGAATTCGTGTGTTTGTTCTTGCATGCAGAATTATTTTTTTTAAAAGGGTTTTTTATCCCTATTTGTATCTGAGCGTTGTATTAAATGAGGCTGTGTTCAAAGTCCGGCCCACGGGCCAAATGCCGCCCGCGCTTAAATTTTAACAGGCCCTGGGCCTCATCTTAAATAACTAACTCAAAGATGTTTTCTCTAAAGACGAAACTATGTGTATTAGAAAAGGCGAAAATATAAGATGTTTTGAAGCCAAAATATGATGCTAAATGATGGCAAAAATCCATGACGTTTTATTTTTTAACAACAGAGTATTTATTACAAAAAAGCCGACGAAGCTATGTGGTGTTTTGTGTACGAAAGACGATGACGTCAATTGGCAAAATTAGATGTCAAAATATTGTATATCTTTGCACACTCGACAGTAAAATGAAAGTGTCGTTGGTGTACTTCAAATTTTAAAACATTTTGTTCTCATCTCACTTTTTCACCCAACATTTTCGGCTATAGATATATTTCAGCACATTTCATTTATTGCAAGGTACGTAGAAGAAAATAGATATTTTTATTTCATAACTTGACTTTTATTTATCCACTTTGTCTAAAATTCTAATGATGGTATAAGACATTTTTTTTAAGTCTCGAAAATCGCGATAGTGTTGTCCCTTTTCCAACCAAAATAAATTTGACTCTTACAAATAAGAAACAAAAAACACATGATTTAATAGCCAGTACACAGTCTCAACGTATAACATTTTTGTTAATTATCTTACTCCGGCCTGTGCATATTTTTACTTCATGGAATATGGCCCCCTTTGCAAAAAGTTTGGACACCCCTGTATTTGATTATCTTTGTATTGCATGTCTTAATTTGTGTCATAATTACAGCATCTCAAACATCCTTACTTTAGTCATTATTTTAAACCAGACACATAGAACATTTGTCATAAGATAAGTTACTTTTACACTTAGGAAACACGTAACATGTCTTGTGCTTAAATTGTACCAGTTTAAAATATGTTTCTCTTCATAAACTTTATTTTTACTAAACCTTGTGCTGAAAATGAATATCTTTAATGCTATCAAGAACATTATCTTATCTTATAGATGTTTTGAGAGAAATACTCCAGAAAATAACGTTTGAAAATAACATGAATTTTATACATTTTTTAAATTTCAATAGAAATGGTGTTTTACGACTTACATTACCCATTTCGTTTCATTTTCATTATCTGTCACTTTTTTCAAAGTATTTTAACATATAAAATCCTACACCGCCATCCGTAAGATCAGCTCAATCCGGCACTACCTAACTGTTGGTGCAACGAAAACTCTAGTCTGTGCTCTTGTTCTCGCTCGTATTGATCATTGTAATTCTCTTCTTTCAGGTGCGCCAAAACAATGCATTGAAAAACTACAGAAATTTCAAATTTCAGCTGTCATGCTAGTTCTTAAGGCAAACAATACGACCATATTACTCAGCTACTTCATCCACTTCATTGGCTTCCTATACAAGCCCGAATCGATTACAAACTCACCGTTCTCTATCACAACTTCTTTTCTGACTCATGCCCTTCCTATCTTAAAGAACTTCTCTCGGTCTAGTCTCCCACTCGTCAGCTACGCTCTTTAGCAGACACGCGTATTATCTCTGTTCCTAAGACACACAGTAAAATATTTGGCGAAAGGTCTTTCTCTTTTTGTGCCACCAAACAATGGAATTCTCTACCATTACACAGTCACAGTATTCCTTCCCATTACTAAGGCCTTCAAGACTGCACTAAAGACATATCTCTTCAAACTTTACTTACAAAATTAATTTAAACAACATTTCTTCTAACGATAACGTAGCTTGTGTGTACCGTACTGTCACCGTACTGTCATTTATGTGGTTGTTAAGATATGAATGTTTTTAATGCATTCATAGGCTACTTATATGTATGTCATTATTTTTATGTAAAGCGCTGTGAGAAGTTTCTTACAGCACTAAGTGAATTATTAATTTATTATTATTTATTATTATTTATTATTATTTATTATTATTTATTATTATTTATTATTATTTATTATTATTTATTATTATTTATTATTATTTATTATTATTTATTATTATTCAATTTCTCAAAAACTGCTTATGAATTCATGTCTCTTAACAAATAAAATATAACATAATAAATTATAACATACTAGATATAACATATTAAAATATTTTTAAAAAGTCAATTTGCAAAATGTCCCAGTCCACCATTGTCTTAATCATTCTCAACATCTTTATCTCCCTCACCTAACTCACATCTCGCCTCACATCCCACCCCCTCACGTCACATCCCACGCCCTCACTTCACATCTCACCCCCTCACCTCACATCCCACGCCCTCACTTCACATCTCACCCCCTCACCTCACATCCCACCCCCTCACCTCACATCCCACCCCCTCACCTCACACCCCACCCCCTCACCTCACATCCCACCCCTCACCTCACATCTCAACCCCTCACTTCACATCTCACCCCTTCACGTCACATCCCACGCCCTCACGTCACATCCCACGCCCTCACTTCGCATCTCACCCCCTCACCTCACATTCCAAGCCCTCACTTCACATCTCACCCCCTCACCTCACATCCCACGCCCTCACTTCACATCTCACCCCCTCACCTCACATCCATCCCCTCACCTCACATCCCACCCCCTCACCTCACACCCCACCCCCTCACCTCACATCCCACCCCTCACCTCACATCTCACCCCCTCACCTCACATCTCACCCCCTCACGTCACATCCCACGCCCTCACGTCACATCCCACGCCCTCACTTCGCATCTCACCCCTCACCTCACATCTCACCCCCTCACTTCACATCCCACCCCCTCACCTCACATCCCACGCCCTCACTTCACATCTCACCCCCTCACTTCACATCTCACCCTCTCACCTCACATCCCACGCCCTCACTTCACATTCCACCCCCTCACCTCATATCCCACCCCCTCACTTCACATCTCACCCCCTCACCTAACTCTACGTCAATCACGTCCAACAACTGCTCGTAGATGTTCACGTTCTAAATTGTATCCGGGTAAATGAGAGCCCCGTGAGGACGATGCTCAGAACAGACAGGCCGGACATTTTTAGACCAGACACCGCCAGACCAGACACTGACCGGCTTGACATGGATCCGTCTATTCTAGAATAATGACCCACTAAAATATGTCGATAACTGGGAAGCCGTTCATTATAAAAGCTCCAATATCTAAACTCTTCCCTTTAACGCACAATTCGTCAACCAACTAACCACCTAGTTAGTGTATTAGAGAGTAAGTTAATGTATATATCTCAGTTATGTAAACATCTAATACCTCGAAATTAACATTCCGCGTTTAAAAACAACGAACGACTACAATATATATTTTATTTTTATATAATCATCTAGGACATGTCGACCAGTGACAATGTGCTAACTGTCCACCGTAATCGAAAGACTGTCTGATACTTTTAATGGCCTCAGAAAGCGTAAGCTCAATTGATCCAAAATTTCAACTACCAATTTTCACATCAACATCAAACGCTATAAAAGAATCCGCAGCAACATTCTCCACCTCGTTATTCAGTTAACTCCATACTAAGCACACCCTCATAGATGTTCTCTCACTTCCAGCCGCGAAACGCCACGGGAAATAACTTTCCTATCATTTCATTATGCAAGTCCAGCAGGAGAATCGTCGCTTCCAACAATTACGTGCGATAATCAGTTACGCTAAGGCATTACGGCTTCGGTGTGATTGCACGTTTCCACAGGAAATCGCCACCACGTGTGCGTATGTGTAGGAAGTAGCTGAAATTTACCTTTCTGCCCATGCATCTTCATGTTCTACATTAGGATGGGAGATTTAATTTTGTGTTTGCATTCTCGGTTTCTATTTACTGGATGGTAACGGATGGAGATCAATACGATCTGAATATCTGCAATAAAATTAAGGTCAGTGTTCTATAAAATAAAAATTATGAGCGTATGCTTAAAAAACAGTTGTAATTGGTTGTGTTAGCTATAAAAAAAACTATAAAATGTCTATAAGTGGTAAATAATTCTTGGATGTTTACATTGCAAAAGAAATTAAGTTTGGGACGGCGTTATTGACTTCTTTAAAGCAAAGTTCTTAGTTGTAATTTGCTGTCACATGTGATTTTTAACGCAATTTCCATTGGAAAAGTTGCGTTTATAGATTCTAAATGTCTGTAACTCTTGCACATGCAACTCCTCCTGAACCATACCAGATAGAGGGTTAAGGTCTTTTGCAAATATGCTAAGGAGGTCCCAAGGATGTGCAACGGCCAAAAAAAAATACCGAAAAGGTTTACTGGATTTCCTGGAAAATAAAAAAAAACTAAACAAATCAATATTTTGTCAATTTCTCGCCAACCATAACAGCTATCGGGTTGAAACAAACGCTAAACGATAGCTAATAATATTTGGGAAATGTTGGAGAAGGAATTTTGTAACAACATCTCTTCGTTCGCTACCCTTAATTTTAGAAGCAATTTTTTTAAGCAATTGTTTTGTTTAGTTTCAAAATTATTTATTTGAATTGACTTTTAATTTAATCTAGAATGATAGTTAATAGGATTTTCCCGCTTTGTGAATGCTTATTGACTTATGTTATATTGTTGCGTGGTGCGCATTATATTAATACATTCTTGGTGTAATGTAGCGTGAGTGGATATGACGTCATATTGTGTTTTGTTTCCGAATTACTTATTTGAATCGACTTTTAATATAATCTAGAATGATTTCCCTTGATAAAAAAAATCGGAAATTCCTTTTTTGAAATTGCGTTTAAATACTCAATCGAGTTTTTCTTTTTTTTCTTTTTTTATTCAGCGCCAGCTTCTATACCAACGGTGGCCAAAACGCGGCTATCGAGCCGCATGCGGCTCTTTTGTTTTCGCATTGCGGCTTGCATACAATGTATGAAGGATATGTCACAAGGATTATTGGAACACTAGGTTGTGCTGCGGCGCCGTGGCGCCTGAGGCGCCCACTTTTTTAGGGCGCCTATGGCGCCCACCTTTTTCAAAATCCCAACTAACTTGTCCTTGTATGATACATACGTAACATAAAACTTCCTGAAATGTACACACACTATTTTATAATAGTGGATGTAGGGCGCCTAGGGCGCCCACTTTTTTGTTTTGTTTTTTGGTTAAAAGCACAAGTAACTTATCCTTGTATAATAAATACGAAATATTCCTGAAATGTACACAAAGTATTTATATTAAAAAAATTACAGTGCTATTCACCACACGATTTTTTAACTGCACGTCCCGTCTGTCCTGTCCGTGACGCTACTAATTTTAGAAACCAGCACACCAAATTACTGCACCAAAAAATAACTCTTTGAGTCAGTCAGCACTGTTTACAACACACATGCTGACGTCAAAAGTTCGTGCGTTGTTTGGTTAATGTTAATCTGGAAACCAAAATGATTATGATTTTTAAGTCTATATTTTCAATTTTTTTTTAAAACGCAGAGTGATGTCCCTTAGCGTTAGGCGTGAGTCAGTCATAATTGAGGTTAAATCTATATAAGATTTCCAAGCCAGGCTTAACGACCCTTAGTGCTTCATTGCGGCTCTCAACAATTTTTTTTTATAATTTAAAATGGCTAAAAGGATAAAATGAGGATAAGACTGCAATCAGGCTTGAGATAATATATATATATATGTGCTATTTAAACAGGGTATGTATAGGCGTGACAAAACGTCACAGAAAAACGAAGAGCAATAGCCAATTCTGGTTTAGGATAACACCCCAGCTAAGTTTTCATGTTATATAATATTAGTTTTATTTGTTTTTGTCTTTTTGTTCATTGATGAAGGGTTTTTCCCGAAACCTTCGTTGTTCTGTAATGTCTTGTCAGGCTTATGCATACCCTGTTCAAATAAAATATATAATTTTTTGTTTTAGATGTTCAAGACATGGCTCATAGTATCACTCAACACCTCTACGGTACTGTTTTATTAGCTGATTACTCCACTAGATGTTTACAAGTTTGAAAACCACCACAAAAAAGCCACTTTTAATTGCGCACCATAACAATTCATCAATCACTTCCACCTCCACATAAACGTCACGCATCGTTCAGTCTTGTTCATTTTAATCTCAATTAAATGTTTACACTCGGTTGACTCGCACCGACTTTGAAGGATAATGGTATTGAAGTGATTCCTGCGGCAAACACGGTTGAGTTGATGGGAAGAGGGAAGTCGCGAACGATATTTTTGTCCCCTTTCAAAAACAGGGAAATTTGGCCAACAAATTGTATAAAAGACATGTGTCTATCTCTGTGTTTTTTGTTGTCGAGGTGTCTCAAAGTCCACTTTTTGTACGGACACTTCTAAGTGTTCCTTGTCACTGCATATTTGATATTGTCGACTCTGCTCACCTATCAGTCGGGATGACAAGAGGATGTGAGTAGGTGACGTGACTTCATCGGGTCAACAGTGAGATACGTTATAGAAGACAACACGTAATCCTCTTTATTTGCTCCTCTATAGTCTATAGCACAATATTATCTGCTCAAACATCTTTCGGGTATTTTTCAAAATATGTACTCACATATGATTTTTTTAGGTAATGAATTGGTCTTTAATCAATTCTAGGAACTCTGATTTTTTTCCCCTTAACTTCTAAAATGTCCCTCTACTTTAGAAAAAGAATAATTAATTGCTAACATTTGTAACGTTCAAAGCGTTATTCTCACTCTGTTCACCTCATAATATGTGCTTCGAATCCGTGCGTGAATGCTAACCAATGGTCAACCAACCGGTGTTGGTGCACCCAATCATAAAACTAACATGGTCTTTTTGACTTGCAGTGCCTTCTTTAATGTTGGGTCAGAATTGTTCAGACTTTCAAGCCACAACATTGTCACTGTGATAAGTTTTCTAAGGTTGACAAGACAGGACTTTTGAATAATGGAATATTGAAGGACTCCTCGACTGCTTTGCACAAATTTTGATTAATTGCAATGTAGTCTGGTGCAAAGATAGTGAAACCATAGAGGATACTATTGTACCATATTTTTAAGTCCCGTTAACACAGAAAATCCCAAGAAAACCCCATTTAAAGTTGGACTAAATATGTGTGCCCACCAGTTTTCATTAAATCTTCTAGGCGTCACCACTTCTTTGTCATAATATACACGTGAAATTTGTTGGAAATTGAGCATGGTTGCTCCTGTGACGTACTTCTGTACCCCATCGCTCCGATGACTTACTTCTGTCACATTGACCTAACAAACGTACTTCTGTCACCATTACACCAATTACCCAATTCTGTCACCATTGCTCCATGACCTACATCTGTCATCATTCCCCAATGCCTACATCTGTCACCATTGCTCCAATGACCTACTTCTGTCACCATTGGTCCAATGAACTACTTCTGTCACCCATTGCTCATGTGACTTGTGTATGAAACCCATGCTCCTGAGATGAACTTCTGTCCCGATAACTGACAAACGTAAAGCAGACGACGTTCTGGCTAATAAGACACCCAAGCCATGGAAATCACATCCTTTCACGACCCCACTCCAGTTGACCACAGACCATCATTCATGCCAGACGACAATCACAAATACAGGAGACATCGGCGGGTCGTGTGACATTCTGTCCAACAAAACATTTGCGTCAGCTGCTATCGTGTCTGTTCGGTTTTCAAGTTTTATATTATTAATATTATAATATTATTTTTTAGTTTCGACAATTAAATTTCCGATCTGTTTCTTTTAATTATTCTTTTCAGCGCCCAACTTCAAGTTACCGGCCTTGTGGGCTTGGTCACCCACCCGCAGAATCCGCCACTGGGTGTGGGTAACAGCAGACCCGACAGAGCTCTATGGCGGGAATGTCTGTGTGCTATCGCTGATTTACTGCGGTTGATATTAGCTTTCGCCCATCACAAATGTGAACAGACTTCCGTTAACTACTGGAGTCCTTACTTTTGCAGAGTGATGATGATTTCCTTTCATCTTCTGCTCACTGTCTGAGTGTAGTCAGCCTGGCTGTTGTTCAATGGGTTTGTGACATTCCACTACCACACACAGGACGGATCTTTGTTTTGGCCATTGTGGTGATTAATACGTAGTTCAGTGTACACCGATATTTATTTTATTTCTTCGACAGAGATTCTGGACTACTTAAATTCAATCGAAAAATAAAACTATAAAGCTCTTTAGAAATTTTCAAACACCATTGTTCCTCAGTGTTCATCTTAAGAAACTCATGGAAAAGTACGACCAGCCGTTTAACTAGTAAACAGGTTCGAGTTTTTAATTTCTGCCGCGAGGTCGTCAACAGGAAGAAGATAACCTCGAAACAAATCGTTAACGGAGTAAACAAACGGGATTTTTCGTACAGTTTCCTTATGATTTATTTCTGTCAATATTTCTACCTCATTCCTGGCTGGCATTGTACATTGCTTGGTGTAGATTGTAGATAAATCTATCCATACACTTGCTGATGCATAGGTCTATAAAGTTGATCATTGACGAATCTGTGCATAGGCTTGATCACATTAATATATGTGTGTATTGGACCTAATGACTTGATGATAAATGAATACGTGCATAGACTTCGTAATAGATTAATCTACTTATGGAATTGTTGATAGATGAATATAGAATATATAAATATATATAATTTACTGTTAAGTCTCGCACCACTTTTGTTTATCTTTCTCCTTTTCTTCCAGCACGCCCTCCCTTTCTTTCGTTCTTTTTGTTCTCTCTTTCTCTTTCTCTCTCTCTTTCTCTTTCTCCCTCTCTCTCTCTCTTCCTCCACTTTGTTACTCTATTTTTATAATTACACATTCTTAGACTACTTCAACTAAATCACTCAGCATCGAATTCATTGCTCACGACTGTACTTTTAAAAATGCCATCAATTCTGCCAATGTGCTACATTTTTGTGTAAAATAGATCCAAGATAATATTTAATTTATTATTGGACGTTCACTTTTCACTCTTTTTTTTATCTCAACAGCGTCTCATTCTCTCTCTCTCTCTTTCTCTCTCTGTCTCTCTCTCTCTCTTTCTCTCTGTCTCTCTCTCTTTCTCTCTGTCTCTCTCTCTCTCTCTTTCTCTCTCTGTCTCTCTCTCTCTCTTTCTCTCTGTCTCTCTCTCTTTCTCTCTGTCTCTCTCTCTCTCTCTTTCTCTCTGTCTCTCTCTCTCTCTCTTTCTCTCTCTCTCTCTCTCTTTCTCTCTCTCTCTCTCTCTCTCTCTCTCTCTCTCTGTCTCTCTCTCTCTCACTCTCTCTCACTCTCAATCTCTCTCACTCTCTCTCTCTCTCACTCTCTCTCTCTCTCACTCTCTGACTCTCTCTCTCTCTATCTATCTCTCTCTCTATCTCTCTCTCACTCTCTCTCACTCTCTCTCTCACTCTCTCTCTCACTCTCTCTTTCTCTCTCTCTCACTCTCTCTCTCTCTCTCTCTCTCTCTCTCTCTCTCTGTCTCTCTCTCTCACTCTCTCTCACTCTCAATCTCTCTCACTCTCTCTCTCTCTCTCTCTCTCACTCACTCTCTCTCTCTCTCTCACTCTCTCTCTCTCTCTCTCTCTCTCTCTCTCTCTCTCTCTCTCTCTCTCTCTCTCTCTCTCTCTCTCTTGAACTCATACTTCGCTTCCCCATTAGTTCTCCACCATATTGTTCACAATAATAATGAATAGCGCACTTAACTTCAGGTTTCTATTAAATAGATATGACGAAAACGTTAATTTCATAAGGTTTATTCATTTCCTCATCTATTTTCAATTTTTTTTTATCGTTATGATTTATTTAAAATGTTCGTTCGTCCGTCGATACGACGAGGACCACTCTAGTCATCCGAGGGTTTTCTGTGCGTGCGCAGATGGCTGATTAGGCCGATCCTTGCACGAAAGGTTCGGGAACAGAAGGGACAGGGGGCGAGTGCGACATCTCCTGGAGGGTTGACAGCATGGGCCTTTCGGGCTTGCCTCTTCTTTTCTGCGGCGGTAATCCGGTTTGCCTCACATGACCTGGCACCTTCGTGGATGGAAGAGCGCCAGGTGGATCGGTCCATTGCAGCTCGTTCCCACGTGTCTGGATTTATGGCAAACGCTTTCATTGAGGCTTTCAGTGTGTCTTTGAAGCGTTTCTTTTGCCCACCGTGGGACCGCTGGCCATACTGGAGCTCACCATAGAAGATTCTCTTTGGCAGCCTCTCGTCTGGCATTCGGACAACGTGCCCTGCCCAGCGAAGCTGGGACTGCATCAGGAGGGTGAAGATGCTGGGGAGACCTGCCTTGGTCAGTACCACTGTGTCTGGAATTTTGTTCTGCCACTTTATGCCGAGAATCTTTATTTAAAATACATACGCACACACACAAACAAACCTATGCACACGCACACACATGCACGTGCGCGCGCGCACACACACAAACAAATCCACAGTTGTATAAAATGTTACAATAATCTGTTTATCCTTTCTCCACCCACCCGCCCCCTCCCTCAATCTTTCCATTCACTCCTACTTTCCGTCATTGTAATCATCTTTACTACCTTAATTCCTTCCTCTCAAGTTTTCTTACAGACAATTTTTGTTTGTCATATTTTTCTATTATCTCTCCTCCACCACCCATTCCAGGGTTCGACCTCCCGTATTTATATTCGTACAATCATTTCAACATAACTATCAAATTTGGATAATCGTATCAGGTGACTAATTGTAGGTCATGTGACGCTTTTAGCCATTCGAGTAATTATTTGACTTTGGTCGCTTATGGTCAATTGCGTGTTGTTATCTAGCGAAATATTTTATTTGGCGTGTTGTTAGCTAAAGGTTGGTCCACATTTGATCTTTTGATCAAACATCACACGAACGCACTATAAAATACGCAAATTTTAAAGAATAATGTTATTTGGCGTATTGTGTTATTTACTACTAGATTGTACTGGGGTGCCGTGGCGTCTACGGAGCCCACTTTTTAGGGCGCCTACGGCGCCCACTCTTTTTTAAAGCCCAAGTAACTTATCCTTGTTTGATAAATACGAAGTATTAAACTTCCTGACATGTACACAAAGTATTTTATAATTAACAATCCTCAAATCCTATTTTTACATCGTTCCCTTTTCCAAAATTAAAATATAACTATAAGCTAAAACAATGACGTCATGTAATATTTTATTTACAGCGCGTCTTTAATTTATAATTATTTTTCACACCTTTTGATGCACTACTTATATTAAATATAAGCTCAAATAATGTCGTCATATAATTTTTTTTACAGTGCTAATCAACACACGATTTTTTAACTGGTATAGACTTTTATACATCATTCCTCAGCGTTCCACACCCAACGCGTGAGTGACTTGGACTATTATATATATATTGTTTAAACTTCACTCATTTAACTCAGTATTCTTTTCACCCAAACCTGATTCAGGGGAGAGTACTTGTCTCCACGGACTTTGACATTAACACTTCAAGAGTGCCAGAGTTATTGATAGGGGCTGAAGTTGTCCCCTCCTTCCTTCCCCCTCCCACAATTATGTTGTCGGCCGTGGAGGCCTGACTCCATCTCCAGCAGGCGAAGACGGCGGATGAGATAAGGTCAATAGTCATCCCCGTCCGACGGCAAGTCATTGACGCCCGCCCCCCCCCCTGCGCCGGACAGATATCGATTCTCGTCTTATTTTCAACAAATCGAGACTTCGATCTCACTGACCAGTCTACCTGTCCTCACGTGGGATAAATTACCGGAGCCCCTGCGTGACTCGGTGACCGGTGTGTACCGCTGGCTAACAATGGAGGAGACGATGGATTATATCCAGGTGAGTTGTGCATTATTTCCTTATCTAGATTAGGTTAACGCCCGGCCAGACGTGGATTCACTTATTTTTAAAAACAAAATTCAACTCGCATTTGAGCCATGATTCATGTCTGTAAAGTTTTACTGGAGGAACGAGAGCGGTACAAATACAAATCATGTCCATATTCCCCAGGAAAGTATATTCATAAACAGATTTTAGAATTCACCAGCAATGAATTTTTTTTTATATTAGATTAGAGTTGTATTGTGACCCGTGTTTTTTAAATATCAAAGTTGATCGTATGCTCAAAATAATTCATATCACTTATTGACTGTTCTCATCAGAGAATTTCTTCGTGATTCACCAGAGTGACACAACAGGATGTGGGTGGAACATAGATCAAAAATGCATTTTTTATAGTCACTCACAGCCATAAGAATTAATTTATGGCTGACCGAAAGAATCTGTTGGTCTCTAGGTCGACTTACAATTAGCTTGCCAGTAGTGTTCTCTGCCAGGCCAGACAGAGGTTTTAAGCACACGTTTTTAAAGGAAACACAATCGAACTATATTCGAAACAACTAAAGTAGTAATTAAACGTGTGCAACAGTTTATTGGAGTGTTTCATTACCTCTGGTCAATTAATTGATCTTTTCATTATGTATTGTCAATTATTGGATCTTTATATGATATTTGATTTATTATTACAGCTTATCGTAAAGTAAGGTCAATTATCCCACGATTTAGTTACCTATCGTGAATTATAATTAGACCTTTGCCCTATTTTTCCGGTGTTTCATTTTCCTAGAACACACTCCTTTCTCGCCTTTTATTTTGGGAAAATTAGTTGTTCACAATAAAAACAAAGCTAAATTAATTATATTGCAAATTAGCAATTTTGTTTTGGGTACAAGAGAATTTTTTCCCCATCATTTTAAATTTGCATTCTGATTTTTTTAAAAATTACTTTATTCAAGGGTTAAAAATGCATGACATTTTTTTTTAGTTATTAAATCTTTGTGAGGAGACAACGAAATAAACGATTTCGTAAAGTTGGAAACCCTTGAACTTAAACAGCAACACCAACAACTTTGGGGTAAAGTACACAGCTCTCGTATCAGAACCATAGTCTCAATTGCACGCCTATCACTTGAACGATTCTCATATCGATGGACAACGGGGAAATATCTGGCTGCCTAAGTGGTAGAATTAACCATCGGCTCCCTCAAACGTTTCTCTTTGTTTTATGCAAATTTCGGCTCGGTCCTCTTTATGTGCGCGGCTGCCGGACGGGATATTGCCAACTCCTTGAAGGACGTAGGGTCGGGGTGACGACTTTACAGCTGGGTGCCCTAAGAGTGGGGGCTGGGGGTGGCGACATGACCGCTGGGGGCCCTATGAGTGGAGGGGGTGGGGGACGACTGTTTAATAAGTCTGATTGGTAAGGCTTATGGGTGGTGATGTCCAGAATCGCGGCAGTGCTTAGGCTTTCAGTCCGGTGAGATGGACATGTAATCGAGTACGCTCAATATAAAACAAAAGAGAACAACGCTTTTATTGAAAACAAAATGGTATCGAAACCTCTGCGTCGTAGAGTTTATTTTGATACAGTAAAATATCTTGTGCCAGAGCAGTGTGAATTGTTTTTAAAATTAAAATATGTCTTCTCATAACATCAGAAAAATGTAATCATTTTACGATAGGATATGATCACTAGCGTACTACAAATGTTTTAGTAACTTTAAAAATGTAAAGGACTGTTGTCTTCTTAATTGGCATACACTATATTTTATTATCGTTCATCCACTAGTTGCTTAACACAATTTGTTTCGAGCTGCATGCAGTTGTATCATGAAAAATATGATTTGCCATGTTTTGTAGAGAAACAGTGAATGTAATAAACATTATGTTGGTTGAAAAGGTCCAACAGAAAGAAATGTCCACAGCCCACGCTTATAGCCTGCTCATGTCACTTGTCGAGTATAACATTAGGGGTTAATGGTTATTTGCGCCATAGCAATGATTATGCTGATTTTACGCACGGTGCTGGTTATATTGAACGCGCTTTTATTATCACTTGGTGTTTAGGGGATGTGACGTAGTGACTGTTAGGTAGTCGAAGTGGAGAGTTGCACATTAGATGTTGTAGAAGGGGGAGGTGCCTAGGAGACGGGAATTAAACTTATTTAATTCTTGATCGGCGTTGTTGAGTTTATAGCCCAGACTTAAGTGGTCGTACCAATACTAAAACCCAAACCGTAACATCACTAATGAAATCAGCTGTATTTTATAATAATAAACAATTTAAACAAAACAAAATTGTTCATTCGGTTAATTATTATGCATTACTGCAGGTTATTCACTATTGTAAGCCAAGTGATGACTGCTTCAACTTAATAATTTAATAATGGATATCGGTAACATGTGTTCATAATACTACATACTATTATGTCATGTTGGCCGGGGAGTTCACAAGTTAGTGAACAGCAGTGAAAACTCTTTGAAAGTTTCCTTTTTGTGTGACTTTTTCATTCAAAATTTATTTTGTTTGTTTGTTAGAGATCTTGAACATCGGAGCGCAACGAGCATGCTATTTTCTAGTCTAGCCTGGATACTGTTAGCGGTAGCACTATAGATAATAGAATGAAGCATTCCGAATTCATTCATTCGTCTAGATGACTAAAATCATATACAAAATCATTTTGCATCATTGTAAAATCTCATAATTCAACTTTAATTTTTCTATAAATACAGTTGAAAATTTGGTCCATTCATTGATTTACAAGTTTTTAATGACTTATGTTATCGTTAACGCAATTATTATATTACTAATCTCAATCTAAAGATAAATAGTTTGGCTCAAGCCTACTTGTTGGAATTTAAAGTTTATTTTCTAGGGATGCAAAATTTAACGATTAATTAATCGATTAATAGTTAACAAAATTTAGCTCTTAATTTTTTTAACGATTAATCGACCCATCGTTTACAAATGTAACAGAAGTGAAAAAAGGCGGCCGATAAACATAAACAAATTTCCTGACGATTACACCAACATTTTGTTTTTAAACTATTGACTGTCGAGAATGTTCAAAATGTTCATATACTAGTCTGTTTACCTAGTTGGTTAAAAGATGACATATAAAGGATACATTTCAGTGTTATTTCGACTTTTGACAAGTATGTTTAATAAATTAATGTTACTTGTGACCAATGTTCCCTTTAAGCTGCGCGGCGCGTAGATATTTGAGCGACGCCGCGCAGCAGTTTTGATTTACAGCGCAATAAATTTGGTAAAATATTGCACAAAAAATGGATGCTGTGCAACTTTGCACACTTGTTTTTTTTCCTTTGCACACGGACCAACGAACCTTAGGCTACGTTTATAGAGGCGGTGGGTAGGCGGGTTGCCGCGAGTAACCAGAAAACCGCGCCTAATCACTCACGCGGTTGGTGTTTATAGTAAAAGCGGGGAAAAGTCAGACGACACGCAGTGAACTACGTCACCAAGCTCACAGGTGTGGTTGATTCCAGGAAATATTTGTAAACATAACCTTGAACTAAAAAAAGCTATGGACTATTAACAACTTTGTCAGTGTGAATTATAAATAAAGGAACTTAAGTCGTATCCATTCATGGTGTGAAGAGTTTGATAATTGCAATTTTTGGAAATGGACAAGAGACAAGATATTTCTGCAGCAATACAAATTAAAAGTCAAGAAAAAAGGCAAGGTATGAGAAACCAGAGTTTGCCAAACCAAGGCAACAGACAAACTATTTGCTGGTACTGTAACAAGCCAGTACATACGGTAAAGCAGTGTTACCACAATAAAGGACATGCAACCAAATAGGGTGTCACCTAATGGCAGCCCTTTAAGAAAGAAAACAGAAGAAAGATCAAGACAAGATCACTTTGAAAACAAAGGTAGACAAGCATGGAGAGAAAAATATAATCATAATTCCAGACATAGAGATTATGATGAAAGTAGACAATCATGGAGAGACAGATATAATCACAATTCCATATATAGAGATTATAATCAAAGCAGAAGATCATGGAGAGGCAGATATAGTTTTGATTCCAGAATAAGAAATTTTGATCAGCCATGGAGAAAGAATGAAAACCAAGACATGAATGATAGAAAAATAATAAAGTTGAATCGAGCACAAATAGAAACTAGTGACACTGTAGCCACTATTGACAATCACATATATGATAAAAGGAATGAAGACCATAATAGTAGAGACAAAGATGGTACTAGTGAGTCTGAAACCATTCGTGTGAAATCATCTGAAGTAGGAACAACAATTGGTTGTGTATTAAGCAGAATGAAAGACATAGATAAAAACAATGATTTTCAGATAAAGCTTTCTACTGACAGTGACTCATCTGGTCGAAATTCTATTGAATTATCTGGAAGCAAAAATGATATCTCAAAAGCTAAACGACTTATTCAAGATGCTGGAATTAATATTGTGAATGGACATAATCGAATTCGTGGTTGGTGATATTATTGAACATTTAACAGTCTCAAGAAACATTCAAAGCCCATCTGTTTGAATTCACAGTCCCGCGCGTCAACGCGGAACAAGAACTAGCAACTAGTTCTGGTAATTACCCGCGCCGGCCGGAAAATTTGTCGCCTCGAGACACCCGCGTCCTCTATGAACACCTGCAAAGCAAAAATAGAAACATTCCTCGCGCGAGTCGACTCGCGCGTGGGATTTCCCGAAACCCGCCGCCTCTATAAGCGTAGCCTTAGGGACCGTCCATAAAGTACGTCACGCTCCAGCGGGGGGGAGGGGGTGTAATAAATTGTGACAGTTTGTGACATGGGGGGTCCGGCCATGTGTGACGTCACGGTGTTTTATATTAAATTTTGATTATTTTGTTAATAAAAAACATCATTTTTGGTCGAAAGTGTGACGTTCTTTAGGGGTGGGGGGTCCGAGATGTGTGACAGTTTGTGACAGGGGGGAGGGGGGGGAGTTAAAAATGGTAAAAATCGCGTGACGTACTTTATGGACGGCCCCTTAGAGGGAACATTGCTTATGACGCCATAGATTTTAATGTTTGGCTTTAATCGAAATTAACTATTAATTAATCGTTAATTTTTCAAAAGTTAACTATTAAGTTTAAATTAACCGTAAACAGCCCCAATATTTTCCTTATTTGTATGTCCTCTGATTTAAACAACAATATAGTCACAAAACTGAGTTGACAGAAACAGCCTCTTTTACAAAAATACGTCTGGAATATCGTTTTCATTGACGACACTGTCCTAAATCACAAGCTTAGTAAAAATGGCTTAAGAAACGTTCCCCCCCCCCATGTTATAAAAATAGAAAAAATTACATATTGACCACTGACCAAGTTGACCGGTCCGAGAAACGATAAATCATAGAATGAATTTTGGAACCATAGCTCTCTTCAACACCTAATGAGAAACTCTACGAGCCTTAAACAAAGCATTGACAGACCGAGGATCCTAATCATCTCGATTGATGGGAGCGTTCAACTGGTTGGCGGGCCCACCAAGACATTTGATGAAGAACTTCGTACCATGTCCAAGCAGAAATCTCCGCTAGCCCTGATCCTTGACGTGTTATAATGCACGAGGCGTTGGCCCCTAATGGGTGTCAATGGCAGATCTCAACGTCACTGTGATATGGGTGTGGGCGGGAGATCGAGAGATTTGCTTATAAATACCACCGTCCGTTCTCTCCCTCCGATTCCCCCCGGTGGGGCGAAATAATTGGGTCATGCAAATTCGATTTATTCATCGCTACGGGCTCGTGAAACGCCCCTGACTTTATTTATAGCAAGATCTAAATCCAGCGCTGCGCTATTTATAGCACGGCGGGAGCGAGATTGTCATGGAATTCATTTTCCTAAAGATCAAAGAAGCGCCCCCAAACACTGCAACTACGGACAATGCATCTGTGGTACCGACAAATCCTCCTGGACCATTAGATTGTTCCGTATCTTTATGTCAACTGTTGTTGTTTTTTTTAAATTTGGCACGCCCATAATAAATTTTTTTATATATAATTAAATACTTATTATCAGTGATATATTTATGAAAATAGCCGCATTAGACATTTCTCAAAAACAAATAGCATTTTTTTTTAATTGCCTCTCTGACAACCGACAGAAAGTTTCCCCCACCTTCATTTTCCTCAAATCTAGATGAATTTTTCCTTTTGAAAATTTCAAATTATTAATACCAGGTTTCGTTGTGTGGTTGGGGGATTTTTTAATTTTTTTTGGGTGGGGGGGGGGTTGGATTTTTTTTGCGTGGGGTACAACAGATTCATTTATAAATATTTTATAAACATATTATTTTTAAAAATCTAGACGCAAGGTCATGACAAGGGTTACTTCAGAATCCTCAAAAAAAGATGTGAAGTATTGCCACCACACCACGTTGAGGCTTCCGTAGGACTTTAGCTAAGTTATGGTGGAAGTTGACGAAATGAAAAGTAAAGAAATGACCGTGAGGGCTGGCAGTACGCTGTCACTGTCCACGCCTCTCTTCACCCGCCCCCGTCAACCATTATGTCAGGTCCTTGCCATTAAGTCGGGTCCTTGCCGTTGAGTCAGGTTCTTGCCATTAAGTCAGGTCCTTGCCATTAAGTCGGGTCCTTGCCGTTGAGTCAGGTTCTTGCCATTAAGTCAGGTCCTTGCCATTAAGTCGGGTCCTTGCCATTAAGTCGGGTCCTTGCCATTAAGTCGGGTCCTTGCCATTAAGTCGGGTCCTTGCCATTAAGTCGGGTCCTTGCCATTAAGTCGGGTCCTTGCCATTAAGTCGGGTCCTTGCCATTAAGTCGGGTCCTTGCCATTAAGTCGGGTCCTTGCCATTAAGTCGGGTCCTTGACATTAAGTCGGGTCCTTGACATTAAGTCGGGTCCTTGACATTAAGTCGGGTCCTTGACATTAAGTCGGGTCCTTGACATTAAGTCGGGTCCTTGACATTAAGTCAGGTCCTAGCTAAAAAAGACAACAATAACTAACCAGTGTCGTTCTTCCCCCCCCCCTCATGAGCTTGATTCCTCACGGACGCGGATGTAACGCCATTTAAAAGTAAGCATTGATCGATGGTTCTCACATTTTGTTATACAAGTACTTTAACCATGTACTGGTTATCCAAGCGGCGTCCAACCATTTAGACATTGCCTTACACTTCTCAGTCAATGTCCATGTATGGCTTCCTTGTACTCTCCACGAAGCCCTAAGAAGGTCACCGTTTGAGAATCACTTGATTAGGTAATCTTGGTTGGCATGCCTCTATCTATTTAAACTTATAAGGCGAATACAAAATTTTCTTGTTTTTACAATTTAAAGTTTCTCGTTTCGCTGCTGATTTGTTTTTGAAACATTGAGGAATATGGAGAAACGTTTATATAGCTCTTTTTATAGAATTCTCCCAATTTCATTCATCGAAGATTGAAAAAGACACACGTTTTTAAATACTAAAAGTAAAATTTAAAAAACAGGGAATCCCTTTAAGAAGAAATGGGTTAAATAATTCTTGCTAAAAGATTCTAGAGCTCTGACACGGATACACTCTTGGGAGATGGGTGACGTATGTAGGACCTTGTTCATTTCATCTTACGTCGTCTTATCCCAGCCGCACGATGTCAGATAAAGATCTCACCTGCTTATCTTAGGAAGGATTGCTTCTATGGCTCACATGTACTTTTGGTCTGGGGAATCCATAGTCGATGTATAATTGTGTTCTGTCCCTGAATTCATGTCATTTAATGTATTTCATTCTATCCATTTCATTGTATTCTTGTCATTGTGTACATGTCATTGTGTCCATATTATTATATCCATGCCATTGTGTCAGAATCATTGCATCAATAACTTTGTGGCCATTTCATTGTATCCATGCCTTTGTGGCCATATCATTGTATGTATACATTCATGGTCATATCATTGTATACATGTCATTGCATCCATACATCTGTGGCCATATCATTGTATCTATGCCATCATAGCGAAGTCAATAGTGCGCTCGCCTCACAAGCTGAGGGGCGTGGGATCTAGCCCACGTTAAAGCCACAATAAAAAATGTTGATGAATGACTATCGCTAAAGAAAGTCATCCGCTGACCTTGAGAGGAGATGGGCGCCGCCATGGTCTTCCAAGCCCCGAGAAAGTTCTAATGGAAGCATTGGACCCCCCTACGACTACGAGGTTATGGGACACACACACACACACACACACACACACACACACACACACACACACACACACACACACACACAAAGTCATCATATCCATAGCTTTGCCGACATGCCATTGCAAGCAAATTAAACACATTTTTTCCACGCTTGATAAACCAACCCACAACCTGTTAGTGCTTGTAGAATGAAAGTGATTACTCATACAAACGTGAGGACCTTTGACATGTCAACGAGTGTCACGTCACGTGCGTAAAAATAAACGCCCCATAAACTTGCGTAACGTGTAGCGATGATAAAATGTATCTTACTAGCTTGTCATTGAATCACATACAAAAATGCTCAAAACAGAATGTATTATCTAGATGCGGTAATGTTTAGTACATGTATGGACGGTGTCAAAATAACGGAGGGATTGGTCAAGTTGTTGACATCTTCTACTCACGTCGCCAGTAAACGAACCATGAGCACGACACTGAGTTTCAAAGGCCGTCGCCATAATGTCCCAACTACACGCCATGAAGCATTCACCTGCATGCATGAAAGAAAAGGAAGTAGATTTCTAGGCTGCTTTTAGCCACTGCTGAATTTGTTTCTTTGTATTCCTTAATTTGTACATAAAGCTAAAATTTACATTTTTGTGAACTGAAAGAGTGAAGTGTAATTTCTGATTTTCAATAAATAATATATTTAAATTCGGTTTAGTGTAATTTTTTTGGCGCGTTAAAAAGGGATTTACATTTTTTTAAGTAAACGATATTAGATCTCAAATTATTTTTATCACAGTACATTGTGCAAACTGACAATTCAAAATTTTTAAAACTTGATATGTCCCTTAAAATTTGAACGTTCATTGTAATGCACCTCAAAATTCAGAAATGTTATTGTAATGTTCGTCAGAATTCTTAGCTCTTATTGTTTTATCCCTCAGAATTCGGAAATCTTATTGTTCTTGTCAAGGACTCGGTGTTTTTATTTCCAAAACGCAAGACAAACTATCAGTGGCGTAGCAATCAGTGGCGTAGCAATCAGTGGCGTAGCAAACAGTGGCGTAGCAATCAGTGGCGTAGCAATCAGTGGCGTAGCAATCAGTGGCGTAGCAATCAGTGGCGTAGCAATCAGTGGCGTAGCAATCAGTGGCGTAGCAATCAGTGGCGTAGCAATCAGTGGCGTAGCAATCAGTGGCGTAGCAATCAGTGGCGTAGCAATCAGTGGCGTAGCAATCAGTGGCGTAGCAATCAGTGGCTTAGCAATCAGTGGCGTAGCAATCAGTGGCGTAGCAATCAGTGGCGTAGCAATCAGTGGCGTAGCAATCAGTGGCGTAGCAATCAGTGGCGTAGCAATCAGTGGCGTAGCAAACAGTGGCGTAGCAATCAGTGGCGTAGCAATCAGTGGCGTAGCAATCAGTGGCGTAGCAATCAGTGGCGTAGCAATCAGTGGCGTAGCTTGTGTTCACCCATCTATTCATACAGCAGTGTTTAACAACACTGGCTTGTAAATTTCCCAACGTGAAAATGTGCACATTTGTCAAGTAATGCGTCATTACTGTATTTCATCGTGGCGATCACTTTTTTTAGTCATGATAATATAAAAGATCTACATCGTCCCATCTTGTCGATATAAAGTCCTTGAATCCCTATCATCTATAAACATGCCATCACATGTCTTCTATTTAAAGTTCTGTGTGTTGCGAAATACCCCAGCCGGTGTTTAATTATAAATAGGAAGAGCGCCAGATGAGAAACAATGGCCGGTGCGTTGCTAGGGGCAACACGAAACTAAAACCATAAAACATTTTTTTTTAAAAATTGGAATTAGAATTCAAAGTGATAGGGATCGATCCCAGAGTTGACCAACATCGATTTCATTAATTTAGTTTACAGCATGAGCCAGATTTGAAATCGTTTCCTTCTTATCTTTGCTTCTCTTGAATCTCGCTGAGTAATATTCGGTTGCGACATGAATAATTTTCATAAAATTTTCTTCACCCTTATGTGTTGAAGAAAGAATGGGGATGGCGATTTTGAGCTGAGGATAAAAGGTCAGAAAGCTGACAACTGTCTTACACACTTGCGTAAGAAGGGTGTGCGGAGAGGGGTGGGGGAGTAAGGGAACATCTCTAACTACACCACTGGTCAAATATCTCAGTATCGCTTTGACTGTTATTTCGTTAGAAATGGTCTATTTAAAAAGATATTGCTACTATTTTAAGATGGGTTAGTAAAAAAAAATATGCGCATTATTCAACGAAAACGATTGCACGAGTTATTTTAATCACCAATCTCTAATACATGTACAACCTCGTGTACCTTCTATCGATGTAAATCATGTACAAATTAAGTGCATTGAAATTTTACCAGAGATCTTCCTGTAGCCTATCGATTGTATTCTTACACTCCGTCGAAAAAAAAGTCACGTACATTAGCCACTCAACCCTTCACGCAAAATCACTCGAACTTACGACAAGAGGAGCTTATACACGGTGATACGAAGCAGAATCGTAGCCTGTCAAGTGTCAACCAAATAATACCGAACAAGAAACTTATTGAAATCATGATCTAATATCGTCAGTGTTTTTGCCCAAAAATAAGTAATTAAAATAAATTAACTAAAACGTGGTGGAACGGTGCATCGAATGCTTTTCAGTAAAAAAGCTTTAGGAAATTAATGAATATTGGAACAATACATGTGGCGAGTTGTAAAAAATATGACATTTTCTCTTCTTTTTCTTTAAAGCGCGGGCATTGAAACATTTTTATGACAGCAAAACAAAACAGAACAACCTTTGAGAGGCGAATCCGCGGGATTATTCGGGGATTATATGTCAATTTCCTGGTCTCTGAGTAAAAAGCAAGCTGTGCTGAGGTCAAACAAAATTGAAGGAGAGGAAATTGATGTCGGAAGATGTGTTTGATAAAATTGAGGATGATGGTGGGGGTGGTGGGGGGGGGGTTAGCAGATGTCTCGCACAAAAGAATAGGGACGGGGTGGGTGAGAAAGTTAATTGAAAGTTTCGAATGAAGGGGAGGTAAATATTGTTAAGGGTTAATTAGAGTTGAGAGGAAACATGGAAATAAAGTCGAGATGATATAGTAAACTTTAAACTTCGGATTTCATGACATTAAGCCATTAAGGAAACAAATAGCGATTCGCATTCCTTCCGTGCTAAGGTTAAAAGTTGATAACAAAATATTTCGTCATTGAGCTATTTATGAAACGATGCTTGTGAGATTGTGTCCAATGAACGAATGATATTTAAGATATGTTAACCACAGTGGTAACTAACTATCAATGAGTTATAACTAAAAATAAAATAATGTTTTTTCATCCTTCGCCAGTTATCCAGTGGGAGTATTCCTGGTATCGGATTACTTGTCTGAGTCGATACGTCTTATTTCCTAACCAACTGGAATGCCGAATATGACATGAAATATTTTCTTTTTTCAAGCATGTTTCCCTATTTCACTTTCTATAAAATATTGATTAGTTATTATGAATATATATATAATATGTATATATATTCGCTATGGTGTGACCCCATATGAGTAAGAAAGGTCAGGCATGAAATCAACGCATTATGGCTTCATGGTCTTACAATCTTCTTAGTCTCCGAAAAGACGTTGAACCTCAAGTGACCTTGAACCGTGTTTCCAACGACAGCCATTCCCACGCCGTTCGCTCAGACTCAAAGTCTTAAATGTAAACATTTGTGGGACCATTGACCGAAGCAACTAATCCGCTAAGCTTTGAAATCGATCTGCTAACCGAAGGAACAGCCGCTGACCGGGGAGCAGAGCATTCGACGTGGTCGTGTACCTAACCCAACAAAAGACTCTAACGTGTTTTCTTGAGTCGGACGCTGGAAGAGCGGCGTCCGTGCGTCGTGTCCAAACCTTCTTTTCTTTGCCACACACAAAAACACAACAATAATATTTGGCGGAAAACTGGGCCTGGCGCGTGCTGGGAGATAGGTGAAGAGCAATCAGGAAAAGTAACTCATAACTGAACAGATTAGATGATGTCCCCTTTTCATTGAATGGGTAAACTTGGGTGTTGTACATCTTAAGAGGCATACACGGGATAAAAGATATATATTTTAAAAAAACTAAAGAAACACAACGCACAACAAAGAACATCTTGGACTTTCACAGAACAAAATTGTTTATAAAGACAGACAATTCAACTTATTACAATCGTGAGAAACATTATCAAAATATCTCTGAAAGTTAAGAAGTTGCTCTTTTTGAGTGTGTCTTTGCCCGCTTTTAAAAAAAAATTAATTAATATATATTTTATTTTTTTAAATTTAAAAAAAAATATTTTTTTTATTAGTCTTCATCTTTTACTAAGCTTATATTTCTTCATCCTGAAACGAAAACTCAGTTCAAACGGCAAAATGTATTTTTGATATGTATGACTTTGTTTTCGATGGGTTTTTTGCAAAATTTAATGCCGATATAAAGAGATTTCGTAATTCGGAAGCAGACCCAAAAAGCGAATGGGTCATTTTCTTTAGGGTCGTAACGGAGATCTCTTTAATGGCTATTACTATTAGTAATTAATTTTTACATCACTTTTTTTCCTTTTTTTCGCAAATTTCTTTCTACCTCCAAAAACATCCTGTAGATGTGTACAACCTCTCATGGCTACATTTTCATTAGGAGCTTTGAAATGTTCAACTACTCTCTTCACTGTGATCAAAATTTCGTTTGATGGCAGTATCTGCTTCGATGACAAAAGCAAAAGGTCATTTTCTTAAATCAAGGAAGTCCGTGAAAAATATATCAAATAATAAAATGTATATCATATATATAAATATAAATGTACCATATATATTTAACATTCATCTAAATTCAATTAATATTCTTCATTGCGGGCTCGTGTAAATTTTTGCACAGTCTTTGTTTGAGTACTTTGAGTGGGACATTTCAAGTAATTTTATTACCGTATATACTCGTTCCATAGCCCTTTCGTTAATAAGCCGACCCCCCCCCACACACACACACACACACACACATTTTTGGAAGAGAAAAGTATTAAAAGTGTATAACCCGCTCGCAAGCTGACCCCCCACCCACCCCCCAAAAAAAATAAATAAATAAATATATAAAATAATAGGACAGCTTAAACAAAATGGTACAATTTTTTTTTGTAAACTACAAGCTAAATCGGTCATTATGATTTTTAGTTTGTACTGCCTATCTTTGTCTTGTGCTCTTTGTTAGGCAAGAGTTGCCAGTATTTTAAAAAAAATTCCTTGTTAAACAGTGACGAAAGCGCGTCTTATCTTATCTGTTACAGACGCTCCTTCTATTCAGAAGATTATTGCGTACATTAAAATTCGTTGTTGAAAACAAAGTTTGTAAAACAATTTATTAAAACGTTCACAAAAATTAATAAAGTGACTAAATAATGTAAGTGCAGATGTTTAATAATATATTATAGCTTCTGGTAGAGCAGTCGAATCTCGTAAAATGTAGAAAAGGACCTTGATGATCTACAATAACAACACCGATATTCAATATCCATACAGAAATCACCTGTCGTAGGCCGACCCCCAAACTTTTCCCCCATAATTTGTCAAAAAAAGGTCGGCTTGCGAAGGAGTATATACGGTAATTAATTATATGTAAATCTTAGAGATTTGTTCATAGTTTTCCTGTAAAACTTGTATGCAGAAGTTTTCTCTGAGAGTTGAAAAGATTGGGAAACCTCTGAAATCCTGAACATCAACTAAAACTCAAGGGGACCGCTGTAAAATTCAACTTTCTATTCGCCGGGTCAAGGACCTTCATCTTGGCCTTATCCCGGTCAATATTTTGTCAAAAGAATGAGATTAAATGTAAACTTTCAAGGTAGCGAGCATCTTGTTAATTGAACTCGTAAAAGGAAATTGCTTTTTAATCTGCCATTTTGTAAGCTGAATTCTGATTGAACTATATTGTATTCCGTTTGTTGTAGTATTTTATAGCACAGTTCTCCCGAAACAATTATTTATCAATAAAGTATGTCGCTCATTCCATAATGACATTGCAAAATTGATTTTTATTTTTTCATCGAGAAATACAAATCATGATTATAATAATTAAATGAGACTTTCTGTTCTAATGCTTGGGTTAATTAGACCTGAAGTTTCTCCTTAACACCGTGTCACTTACTAGTATCATACAAATCGAGAAAAAAATACATGGAATATAGATCTACATCTTTCAACTTTATATTAACTTTAGACGCAATTATTACTAACAGAGGAAGTTAATTAATTGATGCTCAGGTAATGAACAAGCATTCAGTGGAATTGAATTCAACGCTTTAAATAAAACAAACCCGTAAAAACAAAGTTTTGACTATAAATCCCTTATATATGAGACATAACTAACAGTATTGATTATTTTCAAACATTTACAGACTGAATCTGTCTTAACACAAGTTTGCTTCATAACCCTAGGGGGGAGGGGTGGGGTGGGAGGGGGAGAGGGGAAAAGTCTGGTCACCGATTCGCTTGACCGAGCTCAGAGTGACACGTAAAATGTAAACAAAAGCGCACCGTCGTTTCGTTGGGTCGCCTCAATGCTCAAACTTTCACGTGGCAAAAAAACAATAACAAATCGTGATTTTAAATTACATACCTCATATAAGGATAAACTAAAAATGCATTAATTTAATTACGGTACGTTCGATCGATCTGAAATTTTGATACGATGCATTGTTAGGTAAGACGGGTCCGTGTGCCAAATTTCAGTTCGATCGGATCATTGGAAGTGGGTCATTTTTGACTTCTGTTTTTCCGCCCGCCGAGCCCATGAGATGATGAGAGAGAGACAGACAGAGAGAGACGGCCGCGAAGTTAATATAAGGGATTTAATAAAACAAACCCGTAAAAACAAAGTTTTTGACTATAAATCCCTTATATATGAGACATAACTAACAGTATTGATTATTTTCAAACATTTACAGACTGAATCTGTCTTAACTCAAGTTTGCTTCATAACCCTAGGGGGGGAGGGGTGGGTGGGTGGGGGGAGAGGGGAAAAGTCTGGTCACCGATTCGCTTGACCGAGCTCAGAGTGACACGTAAAATGTAAACAAAAGCGCACCGTCGTTTCGTTGGGTCGCCTCAATGCTCAAACTTTCACGTGGCAAAAAAACAATAACAAATCGTGAATTTAAATTACATACCTCATATAAGGATAAACTAAAAATGCATTAATTTAATTACGGTACGTTCGATCGATCTGAAATTTTGATACGATGCATTGTTAGGTAAGACGGGTCCGTGTGCCAAATTTCAGTTCGATCGGATCATTGGAAGTGGGTCATTTTCGACTTTTGTTTTTCCGCCCGCCGAGCCCATGAGATGATGAGAGAGAGAGACAGACAGAGACGGCCGCGAAGTTAATATAAGGGATTTAATAAACAACCCCGTAAAAACAAAGTTTTTGACTATAAATCCCTTATAGATGAGACATAACTAAAAGTATTGATTATATTCAAACATTTACAGACTGAATCTGTCTTAACTCAACTTTGCATCATAACCCTAGTGGGGGGGGGGAGGGGTGGGGGGGGAGAGGGGAAAAGTCTGGTCACCGATTCGCTTGACCGAGCTCAGAGTGACACGTAAAATGTAAACAAAAGCGCACCGTCGTTTCGTTGGGTCGCCTCAATGCTCAAACTTTCACGTGGCAAAAAAACAATAACAAATCGTGAATTAAAATTACATACCTCATATAAGGATAAACTAAAAATGCATTAATTTAATTACGGTACGTTCGATCGATCTGAAATTTTGATACGATGCATTGTTAGGTAAGACGGGTCCGTGTGCCAAATTTCAGTTCGATCGGATCATTGGAAGTGGGTCATTTTCGACTTTTGTTTTTCCGCCCGCCGAGCCCATGAGATGATGAGAGAGAGACAGAGAGAGAGAGAGAGAGACAGAGACGGCGGTGAAGTTAATATAAGGGATTTAATTAAACAACCCCGTAAAAACAAAGTTTTTGACTATAAATCCCTTATAGATGAGACATAACTAAAAGTATTGATTATATTCAAACATTTACAGACTGAATCTGTCTTAACTCAACTTTGCATCATAACCCTAGTGGGGGGGGGAGGGGTGGGTGGGGGGAGAGGGGAAAAGTCTGGTCACCGATTCGCTTGACCGAGCTCAGAGTGACACGTAAAATGTAAACAAAAGCGCACCGTCGTTTCGTTGGGTCGCCTCAATGCTCAAACTTTCACGTGGCAAAAAAACAATAACAAATCGTGAATTTAAAATTACATACCTCATATAAGGATAAACTAAAAATGCATTAATTTAATTACGGTACGTTCGATCGATCTGAAATTTTGATACGATGCATTGTTAGGTAAGACGGGTCCGTGTGCCAAATTTCAGTTCGATCGGATCATTGGAAGTGGGTCATTTTCGACTTTTGTTTTTCCGCCCGCCGAGCCCATGAGATGATGAGAGAGAGACAGAGAGAGACAGACAGAGAGAGAGAGACGGCGGTGAAGTTAATATAAGGGATTTAAAAAGCAAACATGTTTATGGGCTATAACAGTTCACTTGGATTATTTCCCCTTGTTACTCTGAAAAATGTCAAGAGCGTGCTTCTATGACGTCGAGGGAATATACCGTTTGGAGCATTTCAATTCCGAAGTTCTTAGATGTTTCTTTCACAGAATAAGAAATAAAGCCATTTTGACCGATATTTTATTTTTTCCAATAATTGAAATTTCCTAAACTTGGTGAGAATCAGCTACAAAAATTAAACAACCCCGTAAAAACAAAGTTTTTGACTATAAATCCCTTATATATGAGACATAACTAAAAGTATTGATTATGTTCAAACGCGACAAACATTTACAGACTGACACCAAGTGATATCCCCTGGCTTTAAAACCAGGGGAAGGGACGGGAGGGTGTGTGGACATCGACGGGTGACGTCAACGCGTGAACTCAACTGGCACGTGAAAGAAAAACAATAACAACCGTGAATTTGAATTACATATGTTATATAGAGATAAACTATAAATGCATTAATTTAATTACGGTACGTTCGAGTGATCTAAACTTTTGATACGATGCATTGTAAGGTAAGACAAGTCTATGTGCCAAATTGCAGCTCGATGGCATCACGGTAAGTGGGTCATTTTTTACTTTTGTTTTTTCACCCGCCCACGAATGACAGAGAGAGGTGATGAGATGACGACAGAGAGACAAGATTTCGAAGTTAATATAAGGGATTTAATAACTAAACTTTAGTAAATTATGTGCAGCCATGAGTTACACTTACTAGAAAACCGCCTTATTTTAATTTTTTTAAAATGTTTTTTCAGTAAATTCTTTATTACTTGAATGTTGTTTCTCTACTAGGGATCAGGGTAAGGCACATCGCTTTCAAAGATTGTGAAGAATTAAGTATTTATAAGTCTTTCAGCCTTCTTCCACGTACTCAAGTCAACAGTATTACAATACTATTACTATAACGAGATGTATAATTTAGACATAAACATAAAATTCTGTTTTATATTTGTAATACTAAAAAAGAAATTGCATTTATTTTTGCGTGTCTTTGAAATCCATCTGCATGTTACGTCAGGCTCGTCCGCTGCCATGCGTGCCGGTAGTTTCCAAACCCTAAACAACAAGGCAGACAGACAGGCGGGGTTTTTAATGTTTGTGGGGGGGGGGTCTATAGTTTTGATACTTTTGACATAAGTGGTTGCTATCTCCCAAACTGTAACACTGTGAATAAAAATTCCAAAACATATTCACTTGAAGCCACCCACTAACATTCCATCCAAGCATCCACGACCGCATCATCACCCACACGCATCAACACCCACACGCATCAACACCCACACGCATCAACACCCACACGCATCAACACCCACACGCATCAACACCCACACGCATCAACACCCACACGCATCAACACCCACACGCATCAACACCCACACGCATCAACACCCACACGCATCAACACCCACACGCATCAACACCCCCACGCATCAACACCCACACGCATCAACACCCCCACGCATCAACACCCACACGCAACAACACCCACACGCATCAACACCCACACGCATCAACACCCACACGCATCAACACCCACACGCATCAACACCCACACGCATCAACACCCACACGCATCAACACCCACACGCATCAACACCCACACGCACCAACACCCACACGCACCAACACCCACACGCACCAACACCCACACGCACCAACACCCACACGCATCAACACCCACACGCATCAACACCCACACGCATCAACACCCACACGCACCAACACCCACACGCATCAACACCCACACGCATCAACACCCACACGCATCAACACCCACACGCATCAACACCCACACGCATCAACACCCCCACACGCATCAACACCCACACGCATCAACACCCACACGCATCAACACCCACACGCATCAACACTCACACCCACAAACTACATCTATATTTGATCAGCTCAAGTTTCGCAACTGGTGCTCAACAACGCACCCGGCACACAAACCGGCCGAGACTCGAAGTGCAGACTATGATCATCCTGGCCATATTCTCACATCGTCTGTTGTTTCTCCATCCGGGGCATTTAATCTTGCAGACGTGACAATCATGACTTTCTTTCCCTGGTCAGCCAGCACTCAGCTGACGCCGAAAGTTCATTGAATATGGATGACTTCTGTTCTCTTCGTACTCACTTAATACATCAGTAATTGTGTCTAAGTTTTTACAGTTGATTATATGATGGTAAAAACATTCATCGAGCGTTCAGACGGTCCTAGACACTTTGTGAGTTCAGGACAGTGGAGTCCGGAGCATGAGGTTTATGTTCCGACACGAACGTGACTTAAATAAGACCCTCGAGCTAGGGGGTGGGGTTGGGTTTGGATTTTAATTTCATGTACAGAAAAGAAAATTAAGAACGTGAATAGTTTTATAACAAATTGACAATTTGTAAACGGAATTTTTCATACAATTTATTTACAATGGAAAAAAACCACACTTAATCCTACTTCTTACAACCCATGTCTACGAATTTTGAATTTGACTAGGATCCTAGAAATTTCAGAGCTAGGGGAAAATCAGTCTACGGATTCCCTAGTAATAGATTCGCTGTTTTTTTTCTAACATCACCAATTGTGCCTTATCTCAACAAGCATCCATTTGAATATTGTCTACGAGACTGTGGAGATTTTCAGTAAATTTAAAATATTTAAACAGTGTGTTATGTGAGAGCCGGAAGAAAAAAAAAGAACAAATAGGTTAAGATGAACAACCTATGTGACGAATTCTTGTCTCGGTTGACGAATGAGATTTAATGTAACGAACATGTGCCTACAACAATACACATGGTACTGGTTCATTGGAGGATGTGTTTTATTTCTTGCATTTAGCAACGTGATTTTTCAGAACTCAATATTTTAAGAAAGCCCAAAAACATGGCATCTACGGAGACAAAAAAAAAGTCTCATCAATGAAATCGCTTTGGTGAGGAAATAAATAAAGATTGATTAATACTAGATAGTAGTTAATATATCGGATTGTTAAAACCTCTATAATAAGGGCTATATCAATTTCATTCCATGATTTGAATCACTAAATGACTTTTCATAATGTAAACAGGTTCTTAAGACTCTCAACTAACAATGAGAGTCACAAAGATTTCAATGGTAAAAGAAATATTTCGGTAAACGAACGCGTTGTTAGTTGTAAAAAAATAAAGTCATAGTGCATATGTTAAGTCCAATATTAATCTAAAGCTTCACAATATGTTAATAAGTGGATGATTTACACGACAACTCATTGCGTTACTTAGTGGAGAGACTTTAAACTCTGAAAACATGACCATGATAATTGAAAGTGTGAACAAAACGTTATGTGTCTCCTCGTTGACCTGTATTGACCGTATCCTAAACGCCATGTTTTGTGTCTCTTAAAAAATATGCGTTTATTAATCTTTAAACGGGGGCAATCACTCTTGTTGATGTCTATTAGGATGTTCCCTTGATAACTTTCATATTCTCACGCCCCTGTAAGAAGTTGGTTAAAAATTGGAGAGCCATACCCGGCCTTTCTCAGCGGTCGGTTCTTCCGGAACTTTCCAGACACTGCCGGTTTCTCTGAACCTTTTCCGACTGTCGGTTCATTCATTAACATACCTATTTCTCTCTGCCCCCCCCCACACACACACACACACAACAGGTTTCCCGCGGGAGGAGGAAACAATGGCCTTACAGGCCAGGGTCCTCTCTGGTTCAATGAGATCCCACTGGAAAATTCTTAGAAATTAGTGTTAATTTTAACTGGGTGCTGTGTTATTTTAACCACGTTTTATTAACTCGCTTTCGTTCCTGTGGATTTGTTTGTCTGTCCACAATTTTTCCAAATCTACCAACGTAAAATTTAAACCACATCTGATGGTCCTAGAGATCTATAAATTTTACCACAGATAGATCTTGGGATGACAAAGCATTGTATCAAAATTTCAGATCGATCGAATGTACCGTTATTAAATTATTGAACTTTTTAGTTTGTCTATATATAAGCATCTGTACCGTCTGCTTTTGTTGACATCCATGAGTTCACCCCGTGACCACATCACCGTGTTTTTAAAACGTTGGGCGGGCGTTTGAGGTGTTTGGTATTTTAAAAAATAGAGGTAAAAAAGTATTTTTAAAAACCACGTATTTGTAAGTGGACTAAAAAGAAGAAAATATTTTAAAACTAATAAGTTCAAGTACTTTCATATAATATGACTAAAAACGTTGGGCGGGTGTTTGGTATAAAAAATACAGAATTATAATTAAGAAGGCAAAAAAGATATCTATAAGTGTGAGAATGAGTGAACTGCATATGTAAAACCTCATAAGCGCCCGCCCAACGCTTTTAGTCATATTATATGAAAGTACTTGAACTTATTAGTTTTAAATTATTTTCTTCTTTTTAGTAAACTTATAAAAAACGTGTTTTTTTTATAAAATCTTTTTTACCTCTATTTATTTTAAAACCCCCTCTTTTGTGTGTATCACATGGAATAAATGAGGTAACGTCATTGGCTTTAAAAAAAATATTTCCGTTAAAAATAAAGTTACTGATTTACGTCATACAACAAAATGGACATCAGAAGACGTCAAAGGAATTGTTTCACCTAAAACTTCTGAATAATAACACAAGTTTTGTGTCACATAAAAAGAAAAAAAACTCACAATAAGACTAAATGATGATGTTGCCCGGAGTGCCACCCTGATTGGATGGCCAGACAAACGAACTGGCCACATTGGCTACACGAACTTACCCGGCTCGCACGCCGTATGATGAATAACAGCGCTATACCAATTGTTCCTATGGAAATGTTGCTTGTCTAACAGTTCAAACAACTGATAGGAGTTCGCATGACGTCCGCTTTTGTAACGAAACAAACGATCTTTGCGATGACATAATTATTGGCTTTAGGTGATGCTACACAGGGTTTTTGTTTAGCTGCGTGTACGGGTCAATGAAATGTCTTAAATTTTATCTGCACATGAAAGTAGAGGGCCAAAGATTCGAAAACAAACAATTTTTCCAGGTGTTAAAAAAAATTGATGATTTTTTAAATTTTAACGACACCAACAGCATTTCCGTATTTTTAAGAAAGCTGTAGAGGCCCCCCTCTCCCCTTCCCCCCCACCCCCACCCCCAACCGAATCCCCAAAACAAACAAAAATTCATTGAATGCGCATATATTAACAACACGGGTCTGATTTTGGAGAATAGTAAGCTACACCTTAACAGCATTTAATGTATTATCTTCACTTGGCGTTTTGTCTCACACACGCATTTTATCACCGTGTCATAACTTTCACGTCACAGTGGATCTGACCAGTATCAATTATTTTGGATGACTCATCAATAGTGATGGATTCTCTTTGAACAAAGTTATGACAGCAATAGTTGATGACAGCAATATTTGATGACGGCAATTGTAGATGACGGCAATAGTTGATGGCGGCTATAGTTGATGGCGGCTATAGTTGATAGCGGTTATCGCTGATGGAAGCTTTAGCTGATGGCGGCTATAGTTGATGGCGGCTATAGTAGATGGCGGCTATAGTTGATGGCGGTTATAGCTGATGGAAGCTATAGCTGATGGCGGCTATAGTTGATGGCGGCTATAGTAGATGACGGGTATATTTGATGGCGGCTACAGTTGATGGAAGCTATAGCTGATGGAAGCTATAGCTGATGGAAGCTATAGCTGATGGAAGCTATAGCTGATGGAAGCTATAGTTGATGGCGGCTATAGTAGATGGCGGGTATAGTAGATGGCGGGTATAGTTGATGGCGGCTATAGTTGATGGAAGCTATAGTTGATGGCGGCTATAGTTGATGGAAGCTATAGCTGATGGCGGATATAGTTGATGACGGCTATAGTTGATGGCGGCTATAGTTGATGGAAGCAATAGCTGATGGAAGCTATAGTTGATGGCAGCTATAGTTGATGGCAGCTATAGTTGATGATGACATGATTTATTGACGAAGACACAAGGGGTCAAAACATTCTTAGCTGCTGGGGGATATTCATATACACTTTAAACGGAACCGCTAAATACTGAGCAAATGAAGTCAGCCGTCTGTACATGCTGATAGTTCTGAGGCAAAGTGAGATCTTGGTTAAGAAAATTCAAAGACAAATATTTTGGCAATTTATAAAAAAAAACTTCTTTTTTTTACATTCGTTCTTATTTTTTTAAAACTCATTTTAATCCAAATGAGAAATTGTTGATATATAAAGAAGGAATCATGTTGAAACTATCAGTAGATGCTTATCGTGGTGATAGACTGTATCCCTCCATAACCGGCGATCCCTGTGGAGAGAACTTTGATCGGAATGCTCTGAGCCTGGGCCGGGCAGTCATGTACCTTCAGCCGGCCTCGTCTCACCTGAAGATATTGTATTTATTTACACGAACGAATTCGAGGATTTTACCCTGGCAATAGCTTTAGCTTGCAAACACGCCTGAAAGTGTTACATTGGCAGGCTGAAAAGATAAACAGATCCATCCATCTCTCCAATCTTATAACTATAACACGTTTTCTCGTGTTTATCTGAAGTGTTTTGTGACGCTTAAATAAGTAGGTACAGGAAGCTGTTGTTTTTTCCCCTTCATTTTTTACTATTCGCCCCATTGTCGTACTTTGAAAAGGTAATCTGTGCTCCTGTTTGAAATCATCTTTAAGCTCCATCCTCGCAGCTTAACCTGCGCCAGGGAAGTGGAGTTTAGTCACCTTTCCTACCCCCACTCCTGCAATGACTGAAGTTCCTCTTTAAAAAATCGACTACAATTTCTTGACTAGAAGTATAAGATATTCAAGATTCAAGGGTAGAAGAAAATTTGAAAAGCACAAGTAAGGGAAACTTTCGCTAACAAGCCTTATACAGCAAAATACTCTCCCTCTCTCTCTCTCTCTCACACACACACACACACACAATCTCTCTCTCTCTCTCTCTCTCTCTCTCTCTCACTCTCCCTATTTCTCTTTCTCACTTCCTCTCTTTCTCTCTCACTCACTCTCTCTCCCTCTCCCTATTCTCTCTCACACACCCTCTCTCTTTCTCTCTCTCTTTCTCTCTCTCTCTTTCTCGCTCTCTTTCTCTCTCTCGCTCTATTTCTTTCTTTCTCTCTCTCTTTCTCTCTCTCACACACACAGAAACAACAAAGAAAATAACTTAAATTGTAAATTTTCTTTTTTCCTTATAAACATTGATGTTAAGTTAACTAACACTGTTGTATTATTGTTATTCTAACATCTAATTTCTTTAAACGGGTCGCATTCTCCAAGTGTTTCTCATTTTCTTAACTGTTCATCGTCAAATCAAGAACCACCATAAAATGTCAGTTACAGACACGATCTCCCATTAAACCTGATTTAAACCCTTGTCCAGAGTCCTCCTGTCAACGATAAAGGGTCAAACATTTTAAGAACACAAAATTATTTCTATGAACGGTCTTAAAAACCAGCACACGATGACCCCTGGTCATTTCTGCTCATCGAGCATTTAATAACGTATCTTTATCCAGAGCTCCAAGGGCAGAGGAGGCCATTTCCCGGATTTTAATGACGACTCACGTGAGATTAATCGGTGCGTTGCGTGCAGCCCTATGACGTGTGAAGTGACACTTCGACCCAGACATCTCAGCCCAAGGCAGGAACGATGCACACGTGGGCACAGACCGGATTTTCGGAATGTCGTCTTGCATCATGGGTCAAGCGCCATTTTGTGTATTGACAAAAGAAATCCGTTTTCGGGGCCTCAAAAACTATTTTTTCCGCCAACACCTTTAATCCATTCAATCTAATTTATAATTGTCATCATGATGTCTATCACGCTTATTTTGAGTTTTTTTTTAATAGCCTACGATCCTTAAGCAGTCAGAATAATCATACATAAATGTTAGGCTCTTAAGATAAAAAAGAGAAATATTTAAATTATCTATAAATATTACCAGATAGTCCACTGTGCATCCACGTGAAACATCAGCGTGACTTATTCACGTGACACACATCCTGACACCTCAACGCGACACATCTATGCGACACCTGCATGTGACAATTCAACGTGACACATCTATGCGATACCTGCACTTGACAAATCAGCGCGACACTTCTCCTAACTAAAGGTATCAAATGAGACGAAGATGGACGAGTATAATCATTTCCAAACATTGAAAGGATCCTAAATATAAATTTTACCTTTAATGAACCCACGGCCGGAGATGGGGAAATCTTTAAAAATAAATTCCGTAAAATAGTGCTGAAAATATAAAATTTACCCCCAAAAAAATTAACTAGCCAAAATATGGCGGCGAACGAATTTTCCATCTGCTAACGTTACTCTGCAAAACATCTATTTAAGTATTTCATGAATCTATCTATTATTAAAATCTTACCCAGCTCCTCTCACACGGTCTCTCGGTCACATAAATTGTCACGGCCCCGTAACGGTATCTTTTTTTTAAATGTCCAATGCATTTTATCTTCACCAAGATTTTTAAAAAATATATATTATAGGTTAGCAAATTTGTCTGTGTTACCTTGACCACAGTGGCATAACTGAGGAAAGGGCCCACAGGGAGTAAATATGTCTTCAGGCGCCCTAGAAATAAGGATGCCAGAGTGTCGCTTACAACTTCACATCGTAATCAGTGAACAAGAGTAAGATATTAATTAAACACGGGGGCGCCAATTTTATAGTTTGTCCCCGGGCGACAAAATATCCTAACTACGCCTCTGCTTGACGTAAATGTGATAGAGCGATATTCCCAAAAACACCGCGAGTGTCTTTGGCGCGTCCTGTGCTCTACGGTTTAAGGAAATTACACTTTTTTTTTAAACAAACATTTGAAATTCTTAAGTTCCTAACAGTGTTCACCTCCGACCCAATCCCCTTTTAGTACACAACTGACCATGTTCTTCACACCCATGAACCAAAAATAAAACAAACCCGTAAAAACAAAGTTTTTGACTATAAATCCCTTATACATGAGTCATAATTAAAAGTATTGATCATCTTCAAACGCGACAAACATTTACAGACTGTATCTGCCTTAACTCCTGCTGTATAACCGTTGGGAGAGGGGAAAGGTCTGGTCACCGATCGCTTGACCGAGCTCAGATTGACACGTAAAATGTAAACAAAAGCACGCCGGTACTTCGATGGGTCACATCAACGCGTGACTGAACAATCACGTGGAGAAAAAAAACAATAACAAACAGTGAAATTGAATTACATACCTCGTATAGAGATAAACTAAAAATGCATTAATTTAATTACGGTAAGTTCGATCGATCTGAAATTTTGATACGATGCATTGTTAGGTAACAAGGGTCCGTGTGCCAAATTTCAGCTCGATGGCATCACGGAAAGTGGGGCATTTTTTACTTTTGTTTTTCCGCCCTCCCGACATACCGACCGCGAACCCAAGACAGAGAGAGAGACAAAGACGGCCATGCAGTTAATATAAGGGATTTAAAAACAACAACATTGTAGCAAGAGTTTTAAACTGGTTACAAACATGTGTGTCCTTCTATAAATAAATAACTCATTTATTTCGCATCGTAGTGAGTTTAGTGTATTTTTTCAGTATATGTTTTAGCTCAGCCATCGGGAATCTTTCTTTATATTTGTATTAATTAATAATTCTTTCTTCTCCTCATTACATTGTTCTTTTTCTTGAAAATATAATTTAATTAACTAGATACGACCTGGGGCGTAGCATACGCCGCAGACTTGCTCATAGATAAGTCAAAGAAAGGGGGAAAGAACGGACGCAAAGAGGAGCACGAAGAAATGAGAACAACGCGAGTGAACGCAAGACGCATTGTTGGTCTCGAGACATGTGCACTGCCCCCCACGCTGCACCACCCTTGCTTGCCAACAATAAACTTCGTCATGCTTGCTTGCTCGCGTCTTCTGCTTGTTCTAATTTGTGCCTATATTTATATAACATATATTACATGTATTAAACTAATTTCATTCTTAAATTTTACGAAACGCCATTTTTTTTAATCCTTAATTTAGAAAAATTAATGTATTTTTTTACAAAGATAATAGTGACTTTGGAGTAAAAGATAGGCACTGTCTTAACAGCTATATGCATTTAGTAGGCTTCCATGGTTTTTCCTATTCACTACTTAATTTTCTAAAAATCATTGGCTTCTAATTTTGAAACGTAAGAGTAATCACAACTTACGGTGACGCCTTCCGGTTCTTAAAACGTGTAAATGTATGTGACGAAAATACATTAACCGATTAAAAACGATAAACACATTTTTCATTTGTGACTAAATTATACTTTGACGGTGCGTTACTCACAGAAACATTTTTTTTTGGCTGTTCTGTTGAAACACGCCTGCCATTCTGAATATCCAGCAACTATTTTGAATCTATGTCCAAAAATATTATTTCTACGTTATATTGATAGCATAAAATAATCCTACACAAACAGGTAAAGGAGCCTGTCAAACGTCAGACTCATTGAGAGTTCTTAATCCTTAACCTGTCTAACGCCCCGCCCCGCCCTTCCCCCCATCCCCACCTCCATTTTCGCCCACTCTTCCCCCAAACCATAACTCATGTTGAGCACCTTTCACTCATGTCATCACATCTTAAAATCCTGGGAGCACGCCCCTTGATAACTTGAGATTCGGTTATTGTTTACGCTTCTCGTTTATATGGTAACTGTTTTAAATCACCTCGGATCTAACGCTCAAGAGTTGAGTTTTTCTAGTTTTGCGACTGCGAGTATTATTAATAAGCTGAATGGTTCTTACAAGGTTTTTTTTTAAATCTGTCTAAAAAATTAACTGACGGGATTTTACTAGTTTTGTAAAACAAGTACCTGGAGTCAAATGTCTGTGGTGGGAGTTCTGAAGGCAGTTAACTCTAAGAGTCTAGAGGCAGACAGACTGTATTAACGTGGATGGTCTTGAATTTTAAGTGTCTCCTCACCAGAGGGACCGAGAGCAAGGGTTCTCAAACTCATTGTCTTCAAGGGGAATAATTATAATTGTAATCAAGTGAAATAAGTTGTCATTAAAAATAGGAGAATTAGTCGTCATTTTAATCATAGTTGCCGAAACTAACATGTATTTGGACATGTGAAGTATGTTATTGAAGATAATGAAATTGAACGACAGGGTCCGACATGTCCAACCAGACAACCCCCTTCCCACAACCACTCTCACTTCTCTTCAACTATGGTATTGTCTCCAAAAACAATTCCCATAATGACCCCTCCTTTTTCTCTCCCTGTTTGTGTGACCTGTCATTTCCCAGGATATCCGCCTCTCACCCGCACACGCCATCTCATACCCACACACCACAGTCACTTACTCACGCCAACAACGGGTCTGCCATTATTGGATAAACACGGCGGTTTGAAAGGGGGGAAAAAAAGGTGAGCCAACCACAAGCACCCCTCGGCATGTCTTGGGGTCGGATGTTAGAAGGGGATGCACGAGTTTAGTTGCCAATACGAGGAGAAATCGAGGGTTAATTAATGTGGTTTATAAGGGAAGATGTTAACATATTCGCGCCGCTCATTTGTCAAGTCACAAGTAAGTGTACTTTAACGCCATTCTCTTTGAAGTCACATTAAATGATATATTTTTAACTTGCCCTTTGTATTTAATCTTCTTTCAAAATTAGGATATAACCTCCACCACCTTAAAAAAAATTTAAGTTTTCTTTATTCTTCGTCTATACATCATGAGGCCCTCGATAAATGCTCCTATAAAACGTTTTAATAATCATTTTAAAGCTGTTTTTTTTAATTGTTTAACTTTTTATTTTATTTCATATTTTCAAAAATTATCGTTTATAGTGTATAGTTAAATGGCGTAGTAAGTTTTGATACATTAAGATTTGTTGGCAAACGAGTATATTTCTCTAAAAGTCTTAGTCAATAGAATATACCCTCAATAAAATCACATCCTACGATGACATTTGCTCCAAATGTTCCTGTTAAAAACGCAATAAATATGATTTATTTATCGACCGTCTCGACCGCTCTGTATCGATGCAGAAGCCTGTAGTCGCTTGTAGATTGCTAATGGTCATTCTAGTCCGCAATCATTGTATCTATCAGTTTTTCTCATCAAGTATATGAAAATTTGAAGGGAAAATAAAAACAGAACCGTTATTCATAATTGTAAACCGTATAAAACTATCTTCTGTCTATCTATTATATATATATATAATTCATCAGGACAGCACAAGCTGTGAGTACATAAGTATGACGAATGACCCTCGTTAGGGTCGACCAATCATTTTAAGTGTTGGCAAGCGAGAGTGGTGCAGGGTAAGGGGGTAGGTAACAACAACGCAGTGCGCATGTCTTGAGACCAACATTGCGTCGGCACTCTACCCGACGCTCAATCGAGTTGTTTTCATTTCTTCGTGCTGCTATTTGTGTCCGATCCTTCCCCCCGTTCTTTGCACTATCAACGAGCAAGTCTGCGGCGTATGCTATCCCCGCGGGTCGCATCTAGTGTCAGGTAATTTAGGTGTGAAAGAATCTTGAAGATTAGATATTCGTGCTGGTGGACTTTACGAGTCAAACCACAGATCGAAAGTTCACGCGTTGACACGTGTGTTTGTTGACATTTGTTTCCTGAGACGGATAAACGTCATGAAAAGCTTTGGCATGGAGGCTTAAGTTGGTGAGAGTGGCAACACAAAAAATATATTCAAAACTTGTTGAAGCGCACGCATTTGTTCGCTAGAAAACTAAAGAAAGAAAGATTTTTTTCATGCTACTGTTACCCGGGAAAATTGAAACTTTTAAATAATTTTTTTTTAAAAAGAAAGTGTGAGGCTATGTAGCTTCATAATTGAAAATGTCGAATATATGGATCGTAAGTGGATTACAGAATGGATATTTGATGATTTGAAGGATATTTTTTAATGCGTTATGGAAATTAGGTCTGGAACTAAAATTACGATTTATTTCTTTTGATTATAATTCTTTTTAACCACTGCTTCACATTTGATGACTATTATTGTTCGTTCTTATCAACTGGGATATTATTTCAAATATACGAGTTAGAATGGTCCATATATAAGTTTTTTTAGTCTTGACATAATGTTTTCTGCTTAGCTGTATAAACTTGACAATGTTTCGTACATAGTTGTATAAACGTGACAATGTTTCATACATAGCTATATAAACGTGACAATGTTTCATACATAGCTGCATAAACGGGACAAGTTTTCATACATATCTGTATAAACGTGACAATGTTTCATACATATTTGTTTAAAAGTGCCAGAATGTTCAAAAATTATCTGACACAAACGTGATAATAGGGGTAAACAAACATAGCTCTGCTTGTTTGTTTGTTTGTTTGTTTTTTTTGGTTTTTTTAAATTTAAATTTTCTCCTTATAACTCTCTAAAAAGTTGTGTCAATATTTTGACTTCAATGTCTATAGACATCATTTTCATGTGATTTTTTTAAGGAGAGTGGGAGAGAGAGAGGAGGGGGGGGTAGAGAGAGAGTTAGAGGAGAGAGAGAGGGGGAGAAAAAGAGAGAGAGTGAGAGTTAAAGAGGAGGGAGAGAGAGATGTTATTGTTACAAAGATTGAAATGAAACTTTGAGCTGTCAGCACGTCTGAGCGTGTTCAACACGTGTCATTATAGGAACACATTCGGCTTAATCCTTGCGTGAATCAATAACTGCCAATCATAGCCCCTCACCCCCTTTAATGCCACTTCAGTGTTTCAACTCATGATTAAACGTAACACGTTTTACGAATGCCAAGTGAGTTCAATACATCCCTTTGATGGTTTCACACATCAAGACACACACCATCAAGTAAACGCGTTGGTTGTTGGCCGGGGAATTTCTCTGTTCATGATGTTTTAAGTAACTCAACAGGCAATGATAAAACTTATTGTATGAAGCCGGTGGGTTAGATGACTATTTTCCCTGATCAGATATAATAACATTTCTTTAAACGGTCTACCAATAAAGTTAAAGGCTTTTGTCGGATTTATAAACTTCTGAAAGTCCCACTCTTCGTATCTTTTCTAAAAAATAATTAATTAATTTTCTACATATTTCAAAACACTTGTTTCACTGATTACAGATGAACATAGTTATGAAATTATTTGACTTGAATACATTTTTTCCGCCTTGATAGCAGTGGATTGCAGACGTATGTCTATGGAGGCCTGTCTTGTCTGGTCGCATCACGTATCTGTGGCACCTCGGAATGTTTTCCGAAACGTCGGTTTCTGAATTTCAAGAATATATTTAGACAAGATGACAGGGTCGCAAGCAGATAACCTCAGTTCGCTAGGGCAGTTTCTTTACACTGACAAGACGAACTGCCCAACGCATATCAGAATTAAAACAAACTCATGTCTTACAGTTTAATGAAGTTCAAGGTTGATGAGATCGTATTCCGGCTTGTTGCTATATTAAAATAGTTATTTGTGTTTGTAAATCCAGCGTGCATCTTGGCGGTGTCTTTTGCCCACCATTCTGACCATCTGCGATCTTCTGGTTATTTTAAACTATTCGCAACATTTGTGATTCATTCGTCCAGCTTCTAGAGTTACACCTCTGGCGTTTCAACGTTCTACGTGTTTATTTCAACTTTGTGTTGTTGAACACCACATAATTAAGACGTCACACTGCCAGAATCTGAAATCAATTCAATGGACATCATTTGCACCACTTACTTTATGCCTTCTGGCCCCCATCTCCGACACCATTCGCTACTAGTACTACACATGTTTTTAGTTAAATTGGTTATGGGTACAGTGTAGATCCAACTCCCAGTTACCTTTATTGACCAGACATCATCTTGTCGATATTATTAATGTTCAGGGGGGATAACCTTACGTGCTAACGGGACGTGACCCTCTGACGTGACAGGTACACGTGGCTATTTGGCGTGACAGGAGCACGTGACTAATTGACATGACAGGTACACGTGGCGGTCAGGCAGTGTGACGGTGTCTGAACTCTTAGTTGACCATCCTACATTACATCCCGCAAAGATCTCGCCATACAGTCATCAATCGTTGATGTAATAGGAGCTTCTTGGCCGCGGCCATTACGGTTAAGCTGCGTCCATGGAAATCAATAAATATTTAATTATAATCGGTTTCATAATCAGAGACGTCCCCCAAAAAGAGCGGTCACTAATGTCCTTGTCCATACTTCAGGCCATTTTTCGTTTCCCCAAGAATCAGATCGGCTGTTAATTTGACGTCTGGTTCCGGCAAATTAGCTTTAAATGTTTGCGAGGCTGTCTGAACCCCGGAATGAGAAAATCTTATAAGACTCAATAGAGATCGTGGTTCAACACACCGCGTGGAAGCTACGAGAAGATTTTGGATACGTTTGTGGTAAGTGCTAGAAAACCATGTACATGTCATTGTGGGGAATGATCGATTTCACCATCCATAAACTACTCTGTTATATATCATCTATTGTAAATTGACTCTGAGAGCGCTGAACTGTGTATCATATGGGCATTCCTCTCATCCTAAACATGATGTGGACGATGTATTGTGCTATTGAGGTGGAAGAAAGTCTACATAGTTTAAGCATTGATCTTGTTTTAAAACTGCATGACTGGAAAGGGGGAGGTGAGAGGATATGAGTATCTTGTTCGCTTTGTCCCGAATCTTTTAGTTTAAAAGCTAAATTAAAAACTGTGGGCTGTTTCGTTTGTAAATATAGTACAAAGGAAAACCTTGACAGGGCGGTTTTAGAGATTACACCAAAATATTCTCCACATAAGTATATTGCAAGACTCGCTCATTGGACAACTATGCTAATAATTGTGTTAGATTCATGGACAATGAGAGCATTTTGAGAAGGCTCAACTAAGGAATCTATCTATATACTAGCGTATCACCCGTCGAAAATAACGGAAGTTTTCAGCTGAAATCTATTTATTTTATTAAAAATGCAGTTTTTTAGGGCACCTACGGCGCCGACCTTTTCAAAAGCCCAACTAACTTGTCCTTGTTTGATAAATACGAAATATTAAACTTTCTGAAATGTACACAAAGTATTTTATAATAGGGGTTGTAGGGCGCCTACGGCGCCCCCTTTATTTTTTTATTTAATAATTAACCATCATCAAATCCTCTTTTTACATGGATCCCTTTTCCAAAATAAAAATACATGTATGAGCGAAAACAATGACGTCATATAATATTTTTTACAGCGCATCTTTAATTTGCACACCTTTTGATGCATTGGTGCAGTAATTTGGTTTTCCCTGCTTTCTAAAATTAGTAGCGTCACGGACAGACATTGCAAATTATATTGTTTAATATAATTCTCTTCGTGGGACCATGCGAGACACCACGCAAGTACTGCAACCGAGCATGACGAATGACCCTCGCTGGGGTTGACCAATGTATCGAGACCAACAATGGTCCTTGCATTTCACTTGCATTGTTCCTTCACAGAAAACGTGAGATTCGTAGTGTACTGGTTATCACGCCTGCCTCATACGAGGAAGTTCCTGGGTTCAAGCCCCAGCGAAAACATTGGGTTTTTTTAATGTTTAAAAATGTCTGTTTGTGCCCGTTCTTTTACCCCTTGATTGCCAACTCTAGCTGACCCGCGGCGTAGCATACGCCGCTAATGATTTAGTGACGGGTGAAGACTGCCTGAAAGACAGAGTTGTCAAAATGGGGTGGGTTTTGGGCAAACGACTGTGAGTGAATGAAAAGAAGGAACCCTGGAGAGACCCGCGGCGTAGCATACGCTGCAGACTTGCTCATCATAGACAGTGCAAAGAACGGTTTGGGGGTGAGATTACAGACACAAAAAGCAGCACTAAGTAAATAAAAAATAGCGAGTAAACGTGAAGACATGCACACTGAGGTTGTTGTTACCCTCCTCCCATTTAATACTACCATCCCTTAAACATAAACTGTGATTGTCCGACCCTAGCGAGGGTTAGTCATATTTAGGGTTGTTAATTGCGTGTTGTTGTTGTTTATTTTTTATTTTTTATCTTTTTATTTATCGTTTTCATAGATGACTTCATAGGGGTGTACCAAATTTTGCCTGCAAATGTTTCGAAACCAACAATGAGTTGGCAGTTCCCCCCCCCTCCCCCAAAACCGACATTCACTCGCGTTATTTTTGATTTCTTCGTGCTGTAGTTTGTGTCCGTTCTTTCTCCACTTTCTTTGCGTTCTCCATGAGCAAGTCTGCGACGTATGCTACGCCGCGGGGCGTCTAGTCTATATATATATATAATTCACTAAAGCGAGTATGTGCAAACGAGCATGACGAATGACCATTGCTGGGGTCGACCAATGTCCGGAGACCAACGATGGTTTTTGCGTTCACTTGCGTTGTTCCTTCACAGAGTTACATGAGATTCGTAGTGTAGTGGTTCTGGGTTCAAGCCCCAGCGAGAACATTATTTTTTTTAATTTTTAAAAAAAATTTTAAAGTGTGTGTTGTGCCCGTTCTTTTCCCCCTATTTGCGAACATGGCTGACCCTACTTGGGCCGGCCAATCACAGTTTATGGTTGGCAAGCTAGGGTGGTGAAGGGTGGTGAGCAGGTAGATAACCACGGTGCGAATGTCGAGACCAACAAAGCGTCGGTGGTTCTCTCCAACCCACGTTCTCTCGCATTGTTTTGATTTCTACGTGCCGTAGTTTGTGTCCGTTCTTTCCGCCCTTTCTTTGCCCATCATTATCAAGTCTGCGGCGTATGCTACGCAATGTGCGTATCAAGCATGACGAATGACCCCCGCTGGGGTCGACCGATCACAGTTGGCATGAAAAGAAGAAGAAGAAAAAAAAAGGGGGGTGGGGCAGGACAATGCTTCTTGCGTTCACTTGCGTTGTTCCTTCATGGAGTAACATATGATTTAGTAGTGTAGTGGCTATCACGTCCGCCTTGCACGCGGTTCAAGCCCCAGTGGAAACATTTTTTTAAAAAAATGTTTGTTTCTGCCCGTTCTTTTCCCATTTTTTACCAACATGACTAACCCTCGCTAGGGTCGGTCAATCACAGTTTATGGTTGGCAAGGGAAGGTAGTAATAAAGGGTGGGGGATGTAACAACAACCGCAGTGTGCATGTCTCCACGATTGCTCGCTTTTTTAATTACTTCGTGCTGCTGTGTGTGTCCGTTCTCACAGCCCCCCTTCTTTGCACTATCTATGATGAACAAGTCTGCGGCGTATGCTACGCCGCGGGTCGTATCTAGTTAATTATTATTATTTAATTTGTTAACTAAATTTGGAATTGGTAATATCTTGGAATCAAGACCTCTACTCATAACGTGATTCTCAAAACTGAAAAAGTCCCCATGACGGTCGCAGCATATTTCTAGGGAAGGGGGGACAACTAATTAAAAGACCCCATGTCAACAAATAAAAGTATTTTAATATTCTATACTAAAAGCAGGAGAAATGTTGATGGTGATCAATAGCATTTTTAGGGGCATCGTGTGACTAGACTAAAAAAAATCAGATAAAAATTCAAATAAGAATGTGAAAATTTGGATCACTTACTTCGACTAATCTTGCTAAGCCTGTCAGAAATAGATTATTTGAGACGGGCGGGACTAAGTAAGACAAGACCCGTAGTTTGGTACCTTTGTATAACTATTTCTACTGCAGCTTCTTCTACTATCGGTGTCAGCATGTAGATGAATGGTTATCGTGCATAGCTTTTAGTGTATCTTTCTATCATCTATTAAGTCTGAATCTGTCAATGTAAGGAGATATCTCACTGCCATATCTTAAGATTGAATGATTATTTAAAGAAAAATGGACTGTGATAAATCTGTCGAGAGATATAGTGTTAATAAAAACAAATGTATATTGTTTAGCTTAAATTATTTTTAGTCGCGATGTATACAAATTCAACAACATCGACACACGAGTTCATTATTAAAACGTATTTAAAAAATTGATATTTGTGTAAATGAATAGGTCTGATTTTGTTGTAAATTGTACTGGGAAATTACTGTATTTTTATTTGGTCAAATCAACTTTTTTTACGATGATAATAAATGTATTTACCTAATAAAAATTCACTATGTCTCAATAAACAACTGAAATTATTGAAAAGTTAGCTGCACGGTAGATCGGTCTTCTACTTCTAACAGAATTGAATAAACATAATTAACAATTAGGGTAATATTGAATGACGTAGACCAATGCAAGCCATCTTGTAAAGTATGTAACCTCACTTTGTTTCAAGTGCTCGCCTTCAATTCTCCAGGTAAATCAAAATATTAAAAATACAGGAAAATAATTAAAAGATTGAATTTTCTACATCATAATAATAATGTTTATAATATTAAATCAACTCTAAAAAATTCTGGGATTTTATTGTCAAATTAAAATTCGAATCCTTGAAATGACTCATTGTTTGCTCTACACCTTAACTATGACATCTAAACTGTATTTTTATCACCATTGAACGCCTTTTTTTGTTAATAGTGTGGAGTGTGGGTGTATGTGCGTGTGCTTGTGATGTGAGGCTATCGCTACGGTAATGTCTTCCATCCAGTAGTAATCTGGCTTATATCATAGAGTGCAGATGCGCGCAAGAAGGCCGATTGGTTGTATTGGTTTAAACTAGTTAACGGCCGACTGTCTTCAGAAAACGATCAAAAATGCTTCCAGGGCCACGTTATCTGTGTCAAGGGAGCCGGTATGAATGCGGGAAAAGTGTTTGAAGTTCTGCGTCATCCATTAGCCGTAAAGCCAAGGGCCGTGAAATGATGAACTAGATGACGTTTAAAAACACCTTTAGCGGGGCGGGGGAGTGGTACAAGGCCGTCGTAAAGGTTATGTGTTTAAATAGGGGACGCCATTCTAATGCTTGACGTGAGAGGTTACCAACCCTTGAACTCTTGAACTTATGGACAAAAAGAATCCAAACTTATTGTATAGTGGTGCTCTTCATTCTTGGAGTTACATTTTGGAATTTGTAACATTATTTTGTAAATTTAATTCCGAAATTTGGGAGTAAATTTAAAAATTAACAAAAAATACCATAAAAATTGTTTTTTAATTAAAGCACTCACAATAGCTTTTAAATTAGGTTTTCTTTACAGGTGTTCTCTACAGGTGTGCTATACAGGTGTGTTATACATCTTGGGCTAGGCTCCGAATTATTATAATTGATTGGTTTTGGAAGAGAGAGGTAATAGAGCTTTGATTCTAATTTCGGTCATGATCCGATTATTAAGAAACTCCCTCTACTCAGTTTTCCATCTTGTTGGCCATTTGCCAGTTGGAGCGTTAAAGAGTTCTTACAATTTTGTTCGGGCTACTCAGATTTTAGATTGCATATACTCATTAATTGTCTTGTCTTATTTATACAGACGCTCCTTCTATACAGAAGTTTAATGCGTCCACAGACCATGCCGGTCTGTTGGCAAGTGATGCAGCGTTCACAGGCCACGGCTATAGGAGTTCCTCGCATTACCCAGACGACTTTATTTCCCTAACTAGTGTTAGGTACCCATTCGGAGCTGGGTGGACTCAGGGACGCCCTAGGCCCCGGGAACACATGGATTCGAGCCCGTGACCATCGGTACGCCAACCGAGCGCGCATGCCATTCGACCACCGTGTGTGCATGACTTGTACTTTTATGAGAATTCTCTGCTGTAGGAAAGTGTAGAAAAATTATTAACTGGTATTTTAAAGATTTAAAAGATAAGAATTTTGTGGCGGTTGATAATGCGCTTTTTCTTATTTGACAGACGTAAATGGCCCACAATTCAAATTTATTTATTGCACAGATACCGAGCTGATAGGGAGGGGCTCGTATACCGAAAAAGCACTACATATATAAATTAGTTTATCAATGTTTGTTGTACTTTAGAAAATGAGGGCGAAACAAAGGCTTTTGCTTAATTATTAACATGCTCCTGCCATGTGTGGCGATTTATGATTTACAAAATTTTCTAATTCTTTGTTGTCTTGCTAGTTATATATAAAAAGGGCTCAGTAAAAGAATTTTAAAATTTTTTTTATCTTCTTTAAATACATTAAACAAGGTATGTGCAATAAACGTTAATAAGAATTAATCTTAAAACATAAAAAAATTTAAATTTTATCCTCATTTAATTCAATTCCCTTAAGAATGGGCATCTGCACTTCTGTACAGTCTTTCTTTATCTCATCTTTATCTTAATAAATTTTAGATCAATTTTAAAGTTAAAACATGAACGAAAATCTTCCTTATGGGCCGTTCATAAAGTACGTCACGCTCCAGGAGGGGGGATGGGGTGTAAGAAAGTGTGACAGTTTGTGACAGGGGGTGGGGGGTTGTCCGGCAACGTGTGACGTCACGGTGTTTTCTATTACATTTTAATTATTTTGTTAATAAAAAATAAAAAATAATTCAAAATTGGGACGTACTTTACGGATCCGAGATTTGTGACAGTTTGTGACGGGGGGGGGGAGAGGGGGTTAAAATGGTCGAAAATAGCGTGTCGTACTTTATTGACGGCCCATTAGTTTAGCATAACCATTTTAAATACATTTAACTCCATCTAAAACCATTCAGCGCACACTTGACAACATTTACTGGCCCTATTAGTTTAGCATAACCATTTTAAATACATTTAACTCCATCTAAAACCATTCAGCGCACACTTGACAACATTTACTGGCCTTTAATACTCGAGACTACTAAACCGTAACACTGTTACTTACAAACCCCGGCATTAAATTTAAATACTCCCACACTGAGATTTCCACCCCACCACTCCACCACCCCCACCCCCATATTAATACTTCCAAACTCCCCCACCCTGTCACATCCACGAGGTATTGATCTTTGTTAATCAATCACCACATAGAATTATCTCACATCGCCATCTACTTTTTTTTGTTACCTCTACAGCAGTGCTTCTCAAAGAGGTGGTCCACGGACCGGTGCCGGTCCGTGGGCCATCCGATGCCGGTCCGCAGAAGTTAACCAAGAAAGGACATTTCGCTACCACGTCAGTACAGGGAAAATAGTTCACCGGTCCCTGGTGCAATGGAAAATATTCCTGCCGGTCCACAATACTAAAAAGTTTGAGAAGCACTGCTCTACAGTACTTATGTAATCCATTTTTTAACACCGGCCTCAACCGCACATGTCCCGTCCGTACCAACCCGCCGCCCCCCTCCCCCCAAACATAAACCCGTTCACAACCGTTGTTTTAAACCCGTTGGAACACGAGTTGCGATTGTCACTGTCCCGTCTCTTTGACCACTGAGTCTGACCTCCCTGGGGGGATCGGAGAATTAACGAGTTACAAGTGCAGATACAGCGGCGTGACACACACGCGCGCGCGTTACTGTAACAAACACACATTTATTTGACACACACACACACTCGGTACTGTAACAAACACACATTGATATGGCATACACACACACACACAAGTTACTATAACAAACACACGTTCATATGGCGCGCGCGCGCACGCACACACAAACACACACGTGACTGTTACAAACACATTCATGAGGCACACACACACACAAGCTTCTGTAACAAACACACATTCATGTGACACATACACACGTTACTGTAACAAACACACATTCATGTGGCACAAGGACTCACAAACCCAGAGGCGTAGCGGGGGGTATGTGCCACTAGGGACATAACCCGGGTTTGCCGCGGGGAAAATATGTTGATGCTATTTTTAAAAAAAAAGTTTGATTGGAAATGAATAATAAGGACACAATCAATTTTTATGTTGGCGATAAATAGAAGGGCTTTCATTTCTTGATTAAATTTGAAGTTGTCTGTTTTATGGGGTAAAATAGTCCTTGTTTTTTGACAATGCCATGTGAGATAACTTAAACATCTAATAGTGTAGAGTAGATTAGCTAGTGTCCGAAAATCATATCAGTTTTCAGAATTGTGTAACACCCTAAACCTCACACGAATTTCTACAGTATAACCTCATCTTGTTAAGAATACAACTTTTCCCTACACGGTTTTTTTTTACATAACATCCTATATAATGAAAGGCACGTTTCTGTCCGTTCTGTCCGGTCATCTATAGCGATTGATCCCTCAAACACATCTGACTCCTACAGCCAATCATATTGAACACGTTTACGCGGACGTTCAAAACGAGTTATTTTTAGTGCAGTATTTCTTCCAAGACTTTATTTTGAGTATGCGCGTTGGGATTTATAGTCAAAAGCTCTGTTTTTACGAGCTATTTATTTTAACTATAATGAATAGTATTTTTGACGCGATGCACATGTATGCCGATCGAGACGGCTCTTGGAGGGGAGTTACAACATGCCACCGAACGGTGGCGGAACGTCCTTGGGCGGGCTTTGTTGCTCGTGACTATATATTGGCTGTGATCGCAAAAAATTTGCTCTCTCGTACGTTGACCGGAAGATTCAATTAAAATGAAAAAGTCTGAACATAAAACTTAAGCAAAAGTCAAAGCATTCTTTAAGTATTATATTAGTTTCTCTGTGAGTAGCCTATGCAAAGCATTTTATTAGCACTATACGTATATAAATAATTTCGGGCATCATTGACTTGTTAAAATACATGGTTCCAGATAGTACATGTTTACAATTTAATGTCACACACACACACAAAGGAGATTTCATTGTGGCTAGCAATGTTCCTGCGTCCGTTCTGTGTTAAGTTTTTCGTCTGCCTGTCAGATTTTCCATAGCTTTCAAAATATTCTCAAAATGGCTCTCTTCTATATCCACTCATTTGTATCCTGAAGTCTGTTTCATACCTTGTTGTAGCAGCAATTAGATTTTCTTGCAATGGTGTGTGGAGATGGAAAAGAATACGTAACAACGTTCTAGTGTACCAAAAATAGTTTTGGTGTGAATTCTGTGTCTAACTTGGAAAAGTTAATGTTATTATGTTGGACACTCAATCTCGCTGCACATTTTGTTAACGAAAACACGTTCATCTTTACGTAGGGCTATTTATTTATATTAATTAAATCAAAGAAATCTTTGAAATGCTATTGGTTGTTTTGGGAATGTAACGAATCCAGCCATTTTTGCTTTTACAAGATGAGCGGCTGACAAACTTGAATCAGTTATAAATACCAGCAGGTAAATGTCATGTTTTCATACCACTTCAGCCCCTTGGTTATTTAGTTCATTAGAATTAATATAATAGAGTTTGAAGTCGTGGCATTAGTTCCTTCATTTATTTTATTAATTTGTATACCTTAGCTTTTCTCCTATTTTATGAAACATTATCTTACCGCTTTTCTTTTTTTTTAGAAGCTAATTAGCAACGATGAATTTTCCGCCCCAACACAAATTGCCGCCCATAGCTCGATTGGCTCTTATTTGATATTGATAGGGTAAAGTAAATGTTGCATTTACAACATGAGCAGCTGTAACATTTGAAGAATCAATTAAGTTACCATCAGTGTCACAATTTCATAATACTTAAACCTCTTAGTTTTCAGCTCAGTAACATAGTATGATAAGAATTAAATCTAACTAGTGTATCACCCGTCAAAAATGACGGAAGTTTTCAAAATAAATACACATCAGATTAAAAAATAACGTAATACAGAACTTTCATTTATTTTATTTATTTTTATTTGATTCATTTATTATCATATTGAACAATTTTATGCGGGCCGTTCGAAAAGTGTTATTTTTGGTGCAGTAATTTGGTGCGCTGCTTTCTAAAATTAGTAGCACTATAAAACAAAATCGATCGTAGCGCCACCTAACAGCATTACATCCATCGCAGCGCCACCTAACAGTATTACATCCATACAGACAACGGGAATTATGTATATTGATATGGAGTTTGAAGTTTTAGCATTTGAAACTTTACATATTTTAGTATAGTTCCTTTATTTCTTTTATCAATTTCTTATTTAGTTTTTATTTTATTTTCATTAAAAGCTCCATTTTCTTTCAAATTTTTACTTTGAACCTAATTAATGACGAGAAATTTGCCGCCCCTAACAAAGTGCCACCCGGTGCATTCGCCCCCTTGCCCCACTCTCGCTAAGCCACTGTACAAACCCTAACTTTCATTCTTTCATAATAAAGTAGATCCTAGTGGTTCCCATTTGATTTTCGACCTTGTGCCCTTGCTGTAGTCTGAATTTTCGCAATATTGTTTGGCATGCTCGGGCGCTCAGAATTGCGATTTTTCTTCTAACTTAGCGAGCTATTTAGATCTCTCCCTTATCTCGGTGGGCAAGTCAAATTTATCTTCTTAGTAGACTAGTTAGATTTGTCTTCTAGCTTGGCTTACTAGGTAAAAACATTTAGATAAATCGTAGTCAAATATCGTAAAGCACCATCTACAAACTATTTGTAGAATCTTCTGCAAACATTTATATAAATAAGGATTAGCTTCAATGTTCTACTGGATAGCGTATCTCATCATAACAGGTTTGGGATGAATCATAAAATTATGAATGCGTTTTAATCAGTGCCGGATTTAGACCGACTTGACCAGGGCCTAAGCCATTTGAGATATGAATATGAGGCCCTTTGTAAGTCCAGATATTCTATGTCGGTGTAACATATGACAATCGCTCACTTTTTGGGGGCCCCTAAAAACGTGGGCGTCCTAAGATAAAGCTTGTGTAGCTAATACATAAATCCGGCACTGGTTTTTACGTTTCGCTGTTTCCCTGATGGACGCCGTCCCCACCCTATCACCTCTTTATGAAGCCCCTGCCCTGGGACATGATGCTAAAAGAGCGCTTCTTGTGTTAATTAGCTCGATGATGCAGTGCTTCACCCCCACCCACCATCCCCCCACCTTTCCGGACCCAATTTGTATACAAACTCTACCCGCCCTCCAAAGAAAAAAATACTTCGTGACACATGTGCGCGACCCCCCCCCTTGCGTATTACGTAATACTTCAGATAATCTACGTTTATTTTGACTTTGTTTTGGTGAGGTTCTCGCCTAAACTTTTCATTTCCATTTCCACTTCACAGGGTCGTTATATCAAATCCATGACATGACGATCTGAAGTTTAACTCTATATTTTATTTTATTTCATTAGTCAATCATATAAAGGGAATTATTTATTTTTTTGTATTTAAAAAATCAACTTTGGGAACGAGATTATAAATATAAGTAGCCTACCGCTGAGGTCTGGTTTGAAAATCATACATTTTTTTAGAGATCTTTTTGTTAAACTCACTCAAATTTTTAACTGGACATTCAAGACAAAGGTATTTAAGGAAGTACCGTATATACTCGTTTTAAAGCCGAAACTTTTTTGGACAAAATCTAGGGGGGAAAGTTGTGGTGTTGGCTTACGAGCGGGTCATAGGTGATTTCTGTATGGATATTGAATATCGGTGTTGTTATTGTAGGTCATCAAGGTCCTTGTCTCCATTCTACAAGATTCTTCTACAAGATTCGACTGCTCTACCAGAAGCTATAAAATGTTATTAAACATCTGCACTAACCTTATTTAATAATATTGCTTATTTTTGTGAATGTTTTAATAAATTGTTTTACAATTTTTCTTTTCAGCAAGGAATTTTAATGCACGCGCTTTCGCCACTGTTTACCAAATAATTTTTTTTTAAAAACGTTAACTCTTGCCTAAAAAAAGAGCACAAAGACAAAGATAAGTAGTACAAAGTAAACAATCATAATGACCGAATTAGCTTGTATTTTTTTTGTAAAATGTGTACCATTTTGTTTACGCTGTCCTATTATTTTTTGGGGGGTCGGTTTAGAGTGGGTTACCCACTTTAAATACTATTCTCTTCCAAAAGAAGTCGGGGGGGGGGCAGGGGGTCGGTTTATTAACTAACGGGCTATATATCGAGTTTAAACGGTAATTATTTTAAAGAGAAATTTTACAAATGAAATAAAAGCAACAAATCCCATTATTTGTCCTGTTAGCTTAGGGACAGAGAGGTTCCATTACCTTGACGCCCTTATTTCCAGAAAACAACGCTCCCTCACCCCCCCCCCAACTGGTCATACACGAGAGCCGGGGCAACGGAGAGGATATGCTCGTATTGTGTTTGTTTTGTTTAATTTACTGATTCGCATTTTAAACATTCCCAGAAACATCTAACAATAGGACGAACTACGTCAATGGCATAATAAATTGTCCACCCTATGACGTCACATGTAACCCATATCCCCACCGCCATGCCATGTTGATTTCAAGACACGGTGATTCCAAGTACGTCTCGTCTTTCATGTCAGCTCTTGCATTGTTCTCTCCATCAATACATTGAATGGATTCTTGCATCCTGTTCACGAGCATTACTAAAATCCTTTCAGAGGTTCTAAAATCATAGTTTACTTAACTTTAAACTGACTCATCACAGCAAAAGCGTCACTAGGAGGGGGGTGCGGGGGATGCGGACCGCACCAGATGACACCATTACCAGGGATGACTCCAAATCGTAAAATTGTGTATGTCTCCGTTATTTTGGCACCGGCAGACTCGGAGGTCTATGGGGTAGGCCTAAGTCGTGAGAGGGGTGACACCATGAGCTAACGCACTGGGTGAAACAAACCCTAGTGACGCCTCTGCATCACAGTGACAACTTTATCCTAATAAAAAGTTTAAGAAATCTTATTTATGTATGTCTGCAAGAATGAACCGCCTTGACCAGAGGTCAACAAACAGTAGTGAGCTAACCACACGGAAATCATTTTTTTTAAATAATGAAATAAAGGAAACGTGGACATGTTAAAAATTCACTTCCTTGTTCACTTCCTTGTTCACTTCCTTGTTCACTTCCTTGTTCACTTCCTTGTTCACTTCCTTGTTCACTTCCTTGTTCACTTCCTTGTTCACTTCCTTGTTCACTTCCTTGTTCACTTCCTTGTTCACTTCCTTGTTCAATTCCTTGTTCACTTCCTTGTTCACTTCCTTGTTCACTTCCTTGTTCACTTCCTTGTTCACTTCCTTGTTCACTTCCTTGTTCACTTCCTTGTTCACTTCCTTGTTCACTTCCTTGTTCACTTCCTTGTTCACTTCCTTGTTCACTTCCTTGTTCACTTCCTTGTTCACTTCCTTGTTCACTTCCTTGTTCACTTCCTTGTTCACTTCCTTGTTCACTTCCTTGTTCACTTCCTTGTTCACTTCCTTGTTCACTTCCTTGTTCACTTCCTTGTTCACTTCCTTGTTCACTTCCTTGTTCACTTCCTTGTTCACTTCCTTGTTCACTTCCTTGTTCACTTCCTTGTTCACTTCCTTGTTCACTTCCTTGTTCACTTCCTTGTTCACTTCCTTGTTCACTTCCTTGTTCACTTCCTTGTTCACTTCCATCTCGTTGGGTTATATATATATTTATTTTTTAAATGGCAACATTCGCTCCACTCAACCCATGGTTGTTATTCTATGTTTAACAGGGCTTGTCATTTCTAGAGGGAAACCTATTAATAGAAATATCTCGTGTTTTTAGGTCGACAGATTTAATTAAATTTAATAAAAGGTACGAGTCAGTATGTAAATGTAGGTATATTGAGAAGGAAGTGTCTTATCAGCTATTTGTTAATCCTTAGTTTATTTAAGACAGCTTATTCGACTTGAACAAGAAAAAAAACAGTTTCGTAATTTTACTATGCTAAAAATTTTGAGAACTTATTGAATCTTCTGCATGCATGCCTAAAAACATTGTTCCGCTAAAATGTAGTCTGAAAAAAGAACATTATTCAAATAGATTGTGCCAGGGCGCCGTGGCGCCTGCGGCGCCCACTTGTTTTAGGGCGCCTATGGCGCCAACCTTTTTCAAAAGCCCATCTAACGTGTCCTTTTTTTTGTTAAATACGAAATATTAAACTTTCTGAAATGTACGCAAAGTATTTAATAATAGGGGTTGTAGGGCGCCTACGGCGCCCACTTTGTTTTTTTGTCAAAAGCCCAAGTAACTTATCCTTGTTTGATAAAGACGAAATATTAAACTTCCTGGAATGTACACAAAGTATTTTACATCTTTAATTTATAATAATCATGCGCACCGATGCACACCTTGTATTTTAAAATATAAGATCAAACAATGACGTCATATTAAATATTTTTACAGTGCTAATCAACACACGATTTTTCAACTTCTATAGACTGTTGTACATCGTTCCTCAGAGTTCCACATACTTCCCAACAGGGAGTGACCTGGGCTTTTATATTATTTATGAGTTATGACCATTTCTGCCAGCGCTAGGTTTTTCAACCTAGATATTGGTTTTTCGTACCTTGTTTCTAGGTGTGTTTTTTTAAATAGCAATAATCTAGGTTTTTTTTTAATAGTAAATTTACGATTTAAAAGTAAGAAAGTACATAATTATGTGCTATTTACGTTCTAAATAAATTCCATTTTTCAATAATAAAAATAAGCAGTAGGTGGCAACAGTATTTTTAGCCGCTCTATCATGGTACATTATGTCATTTATGGCTATATCCCATTGAATTCGAAAGGTGGCGCTGCTACAGTGCCATCTAAAAAATTACGGTACACGATAAAACAGCTTGAATGAGCCAAAATATTCAATTTTATTAGACTTTATGACAATAACAGCTCTACCATTTTCCTCTTCCTGCTTTGAGAGAATATTCTCTCAAGTATACACGGTATACATCAAAGATACCGTTAATCTAATACAGCGGTTCTCAAAATGTGTGTCGCGAACCCCCCTTTGGGGTCGCGACGGGTTTTCTGGGGGTCGCCAATTGTCAACTATGCATATTCACCATAATGCAAATTTGATCTATTTTGTAAAAACTTTATTGAAAATGACTTATTTAAATTTCACACGGGTCACATGGCTTTTATAAAATGGGGTCGCCATCAAAAAAAGGTTGGGAACCACTGATCTAATACAACCCTCAAATAGACATAGTTATAAAAATACTTTTCCTATTTGTATGCCACAACAAACTTATACAAATACTCGTTCTTCCGTCCGGAATCGGACGTGGAATGAATTCCTGATCAAACGAGGAAAACCAACACTCTAAGACTAGATACACATAAACAATGGATAAACGTAGGACTTAATAATATTCTGTATAAAAGGAGCTTCTGTAATAGATAAGATAAGAATTCTGATAAGATTGCCATTTATAAGGGAGATGGCATGAGTGATGAATAAATGCAGATGTAAGCATATTTTATACAAAGTTATTTGGAACATACTAATACATTAGGGGGTACGTCCATAAATGACGTCATGCACCTAGAGGGGGGGGGTCACACTTTTGTGACGATGTGTGACGAGGGGGAGGGGGGTGTTTAAGAACTGTGACGTCACATCAAAAAACGCGCAACTTTTAAATGGAAAGCTCCACTTAAATAGTTGATGGCTTACAATTTATTTCATGACGTTTTCAATGGCTTCACGCGTGTTAGGATTTTAGAAGGCAGCCTTACATTAATTACATACTTAATTGACAATACAGTAATTTGAAACATGCTCATTTTCATAGGAAATATAGCTTGGGGGGGGATGAGAGAGAAAGAGAGAGAGAGAAGCTTTGTTTACGTCATTTTTGAGAGGCCATAACTTTTTGTGATGCCGTGTTTATTTTTGCGTGTCTAGGTTTTTTTCATTCGGACATAGGTTGTTGTTGTTTTTTTTGGTTGTTTTTTTTACGTGTTGGCTATTTTTTGTTTCCAATATTGTCACCGACAGCACTGGTTGTGACGTTTTCCGGTCTTAGAAACGACAAGCTCTATAGTCTACAGAGTAAGGGAGCATTGACAGAGACGATGTCTACAGAGTAAGGGAGCATTGACAGAGACGATGTCTACAGAGTAACGGAGCATTGACAGAGAAGATATCTACATAGTAAGGGAGCATTGACAGAGACGATGTCTACAGAGTAAGGGAGCATTGACAGAGACGATATCTACAGAGTAACGGAGCATTGACAGAGACGATGTCTACAGAGTAGCGGAGCATTGACAGAGACGATATCTACAGAGTAAGGGAGCATTGACAGAGACGATATCTACAGAGTAACGGAGCATTGACAGAGGCGATGTCTACAGAGTAACGGAGCATTGACAGAGACGATATCTACAGAGTAAGGGAGCATTGACAGAGACGATATCTACAGAGTAACGGAGCATTGACAGAGGCGATGTCTACAGAGTAAGGGAGCATTGACAGAGATGATATCTACAGCAAAGCAAAAGTTTGACCATCATCAACTATTGGCACGAGATGTGCACGGGAGTGCGTGGATGACGGCACATGTAAGTGTGGGGTGTGGGCCAACTGAGAGGATTGTGGGACAACTGAGAGGATTGTGGGACAACTGAGAGGCTTGAGGGCTATCTAAGGGAGTTTGGGCCAACTGGGGGCGTGGGCCAACTGAGGGGATGTGGGCCAACTGAGGTGGTGTGGGCCAAAAGAGGTGGTGTGAGCCAACTGATGGGGTGTGGGCCAACTGAGGTGGTGTGAGCCAACTGAGGGGATGTGGGCCAACTGAGGTGGTGTGGGCCAACTGAGACGGTTTGGACCAACTGAGGGGGTGTGATGTGAGCCAGCTGAGGGGTATGAGCCAACTGAGGGGGTGTGAGCCAAATGAGGGGGCGTGGGTGTCAATAATTTCAAGTAAATCTCTTCCAGACAGCATGAAATTATTGATGCAATCATATTTTTAAAAATAGATATGTGTATATATATACGTATATATAATTCGCTCTATACATGTATTATGTATTCAAGTGATTACAATGTGCTTAATAGACGCGCAAAATAGAATTCCAAAGAATTGTAATTCAATTCGTTCTCTCAAATCGCTTGACTTGATTTGCATTTTGTCAAATAACACGAGTCGATGGGATATTTAGGCTTTCCTACCGTCAATAGTTGGTGATTTGCGGCCAGTATGGAAATAACTTCACAATTATGGTCCAGTGTGGAGATGTTTTGTGGTTGTGGACCATGTTTATAATCGCTGGTAAGAAGCAGATGATGACCTTTGGAAGACTGTGAGGCAAGTAGAGACGTCTGTTATCGTCTTATCTATTATCAAGAGCTCCCGTCCAACCGCTCATTACACGCGAATCAAGCATCTCTCCCATCTTATCTTCAGATCCCTCTGCCATTGAATGGATGACGCCATGCCGGGGTCCCACACGATCCCGTGAGAACCTTTTCGCTTCAAGTCCCTGGGTTGATTAGGGTCCTACCCTCCCATTACAAAGCTAGACTAGTAAGATTGCCCTGAAAATAGCCTCAAAACCGTGTAACATCATGACCTCTAGTGTACCCGCCTCTGCGTCCCCCGTTCTCAAACCGGGCTCTACCTGGACTTAGTTTAATTACTGTCCACCCGATTTTAAGCTCTGGTGAATATTATAAAACGGTTGGAATTATGCGGCCAATGTTTGAGAAAGTGTACGGCTTCAGGATTCCAGTGTAATAGCAAAATCACATACCAAGACTAACTGAGCATTTGAATAAATATTAGTTCTTCTAGTTCACAAGTGTCTCTTTATCATAAGCAGCATTCTTTGGTTTATTTTATTGTATTGTCTGTAACAAGAAGTGTGTTTGTATTTTAAACACAATATTGATTTATCTTTTGATTGCGTCTTTTTTTAACAGTTTCAGTAAAATATGAAGACTCTTAAGAGTATTTCCTCTTGGGATTAAGGATTGGAGACCACTGGTGAATTGTAAACTCCTGGCACTTGTATCGTCTTGTGAAGGTTACATCAGAACCCTAATAAACTTTTGTCAAAGATTGGGGCCAAGCCACCAATTACTGTCACGTACTGGGAGACTGGCCCATCGAACAATGTCTTCGTGTCTTTGTTATCCGCAAAATTGGACGATTCCTTAATTTCGTATATCGACTATGCTTGATGTGACATCAATATAGCCCCAGGGAACTTGGCCTTTTGTCTTACCCGAGACTTACTGATTTAAAATAGAGAGGCCAGACGGAAAGAGGGTAGGGCCAGTGCAAAGAACTCATAAAGATGATTTCTGGAATTATTATTTTTCTAAAAAGCATGCAGGAGGTTCTACCAATTAAACCAATCCGCACACAAAATATCTACTTTTAAGATCAAACTAAAAATGTTTTGCTTTAAGATAAAATATTTTTTTAAACAAAATTTAGACGAAATTAATGTAATTGCATGATTTGTGTAAAAAAAAATAGAGGTCACCAAAGTTTAAAGGGAATTAAAATCATGAAAACTGCAAATACATAAATGATAAAAACAAACATGTATCATGTAAAATTTGCATTGTGTCTTTTTTTTTGGTGGAAATAAGCTTTCAATTTTTGTATCTTGCATTATACCGCAGCTAGTGAATTGTTGACTACATATTTGACCGCTTTTTTTAAAATTTACCTTAGTATGACTGGACAGATGTGAAAGTGTGACATTGTTACGTGAGTTATCTCCAAACAAAGAGACGACGGCAGCAGGTTGTAGCTACTGCCACAACCGCCTCCGGCAAACTCCAGCCCCGTCATTTCATACATCGATGACTTCCGGGTCGTGTTAGTCCGATTGACTGCCTGCCCCGTGGCCTCTCGGGGACGGTAAATAACTGGTGAGTGGCCACCATTTCTGATTCTGATCCCTATTTTAACCTAAATCCCGTGGCTGGGGGTTCGGTGTCCGCGACACCCGCCTGCTCTCCCTAGAGACATACTGAGGGTCATTGATTTTTTAAAAAAATATTTGTTTTGCCTTTCAACAAGTCTTTGGTGTGTTGAAACAAATTTTGGGGATAAATATTGATTTTCTTATCAAGGTATTTGGTCGAACTTAACTTATACTGGTTGTTTGTTGTTGTTTGATTGAACTCAAATATTGTGTTTGTTTGTTGTTTTTGTGTGTGTGTCCCATAACCTTTTTTTTTAGGTCGTAGGGGGTTCTAATGTTTCCATTAGAACATTCTCGGGCTTAGTAGACCTTGGCGGCGCCCATCCCTCTCCAGGTCAGCGGAAGACTTTCTTAGCGTCAGTCATTCATCAACATTTTTATAGTGGCTTTAACGTGGGCTAGATCCCACGCCCCTCAGCTTGTTAGGGGAGCGCAATATTGACTTTGCGATCCAATATAAATATTGGAGCTCAAATATAAGAGATTGTAATAGCATAACACATCATCGAATGTTGTAAATATAATACAATTTGGGATAACAAGAGCACTCTTGTTTAAACTTCAATCTATAAATAGCTTTGGTATTGTTTTTAAAATCATGTTCGAAATCTCGCAAGACTCGTGAGACTAGAACCGCCCTTAATAACACTTTGTTGCAAAATTGTAATCTAACATATTGTATTTGAAGTATTAATTTCAAAGAAGTATCTTAAATCAGAAAATAATATTTGTTTACTACGATATTTGGAATAAAAGTTTGGACTGACCACAAACCATAGCCTGTAAATAAGAGAGTTTTGAAACTTAATTAAATTAAAATTGTATTTGAACGAAAAAGATATTTGACAGAACGTGGAATCACCAATGGAAGAATCGGTTTGCCCGAGGAGTGTGTAGCAGTTTCTTGGTTTTTTTTATTATTATTATTTTACAACTATGAGATTAGGAAAGTGGTAAGTGGTGTGATAAAACCTCAGAGTACGTGACGACGTTATGGCAAATACTATGTACATGAGTATTTCTAGTTCGGGGGGATGAGAAGCATTTTAATTTTTTAAAAAATATTAGCAACGTAACTTTTCACAGCTCAACAGCAGACATTAAGAAACCATCAAAGAACCGCTGGTTCTAATGTCTTTTTTTTCCCCCGCTCAATGTTAACAATTAAATGTGGCCTGAATAATCTGCCCTCTGTGTCCATCACGCAACAATTATCACAATAAACATCTTGAGACCCGAGCACAACAGTTTCAATGTTAATCGTGTAATGTGAGCATCTAAATGTCAGGCCCAGAATAAATCGAATCCCTTGCTTGTAATGCAAAAACCCTTACACGACGGTGGCTATTTAAATAACGGAAACAAATGTTTGAAATTGTTGACGTTTGGTTGGGTGTCAATCCACCAAGGCAAATCTCTTTGGGTCATCGTTTTTAAGTTAAATTAAGGAATATGAAATAGGGTGCCTAGCTACCCGGTCGAAAGTCACCATTATAAACAGCAACGAAGTGTTTTTTGGTGATGACGTGGTTGTGGAGATGAAGAGACGAGATTGCAGCAGACAAGTGATGTCAGAGTCTTAATAACCCAGGCCGCTGTGGCATTCAAGGATAAGGATTTGGACAAATGGCAGGATAATTGACGCTGTTTGATTTTACGATACTCACTAACAATTGCTAGACAGGGCTACGTTGGGAGTCTTGAGAACAACACTCTGCTCAAGAATGGCATGATAAGAGTTGCTGGTAACACAAGAAGATGTGTTTTTTTTTCTTTATATAAGAAGGGGAGGATTTGACAACTGGTAGGTGCCCTGCCAATCAGCTTGAACGTAAACCAACGCCCTAAGCGTTAACAAATCTTCCTGCCCCGTACTTGTCATGCTGACCAAAAATTAATTTTTCACACCAGCGCTCAGATATGCACTTGGCACGAATAGTACGAAAATAATTTCACAAAACACTATACTGTATTTTATAATTAAATCGCAGCATTGCTATCATTATTTTATTTTTAAAAGCACGTTAATTAATTTTCTTCACTTTATGTTATATGGTAGGTATCTCCAATGTCCATGTTGCTTTACGTACATGCCAAGTCTTCACTGTGGTCCATACTGCTTTGAGACTTCGATTGCATCCGGTCAAATTCCCGGCCAATGATTTTGCATTTCAAACTTTCAATAAACAGGCACTCCGGTCCAGGGCCAGAGAAAGGCCAGGCCGACTGTCCACGTCATAAGCCGCCCACAAGCCCATTACGTCTTACAGCAGATGGTCAACTGAACTAAACTACCGTAGTCCTGATGACCACCATGATTGGAGCAGAAATAAAAATTATTCGAATTACGTCATGTTTTCTTCTACACTCAAAGGTCCACGGACGATGCTTTGATCATTCTGTGATCCTTTTCATGTTGAGGTGCTGGCAATGTTTCTGTGAAGAGAATACTTAGCAGTGCTGATCATCGAGGGTGTCGGGAACTGGAGGGCATGAGGCAGTAGAAACAAATGTGCCAATATCTGTCACCTCAACGGTTTGTTTTGTAAAGCTTGTTCCAGTCTCTGGTGCCTTTGGCAGTAACGTTCAGCTAGTGTTTGATATTCTTGTTATTATAAGTCGGAACTGCCTGTCATGACATTGTCGTTGCCTTGGAGGGAGTAAGAGAATACTTTAATATTCACAGTGAAGGAAAAAAAACAACTTTATTGAAGCTTTCAGAATTCACTTCAATGTGAAAATTATTGTACTTAATGTACAATAATGAAGATGAAGATAAAATGTTTTCCATAAGTGGTTACAGTTACAATTTTGAGCTTTAGGGCTTGGCTTCTCCCCCCCCCCTAGACAAGACTAAGGGCACGTAAGTCCAAGCAATCGTCGTCGGATGTGCCAGATTTAGCACTCAGGACACACTCGAAACTTTGACGTCTGCAGCCTAACCAGCAGACGACCCAGCGGCGAAAAAGATTCTTCTTGTCCGCCATCTTAATTATGAGGAGTTACCGCCAAGATGAAAGGGCCTTTTTACAAGTGGAATGTGGAGTCGGGGTGGGGTGGGCATGAGCTGTGGAAGGCTGGGGGTTGCTACGGCTCCCCATTGTTTTTAATTGAAACACTTTGTCGGTATAGAGAGGCTGGTGAGTGGAGGAGAGGGGATGGGCATGGATAGGAGATATGGGGAGGATGAGGGGAGTGAAGAGAGGATATGGGGGAGATGAGGGAGTGGTTACAATATCAAGAGATTACACAAAAAATCGATGTCAATGGAGATAATTTCCTCCCATATAGTTTTCTCTCCTTGCGGCTAGATTTGTTCAATGTCTCATTAATCTTACAATGAGAATTTAATCATCGATGTATCCTTTTAAATGACTATTGACCTCTATTTCCTATGACATTGAAGATACGTCTTTCTATGAGAAAAAATAAATCAAACTAAAAAATGTCCCAAACATAATGACTAATTATTAATCTAATAAAGTCTGGATTAAATGTGATTGGGAAATAAATTCCAGAAATTGTCATCCACCCTTTTTTTCCTCTCTCTCTCTCTCTCTCTCTCTCTCTCTCTCTCTCTCTCTCTCTCTCTCTCTCTCTCTCTCTCTCTCTCTCCTCTCTCCCTCTCTCTCTCTCTCTCTCTCTCTCTCTTTGTTTTGTTATTTTCTCCCCTACCTCCTCGCCCGTTCACTCCTGCCCCTCCCCCCCCACCACACACGACCCCACCAAGACAATTTCATAGCTTTGATAACTTCATAACTCGCTTGTTAATGACTAGGAACAGATTGAATGAGATGCGAGAGCGGCGGCACAGTCTTTATAATAAAACTAGATTATAGAATTAAAACTCCATTCCAATATTTAGGTTAAATACACTTCGTTTTCTTTCAATTGTGGTCATTAATGTCCTGACCTATTGAGAACATATGCTGAGGACGAACCGTTAGCACCAGGTAACAATGGTGTCTTAATGTCTTAATGTCTTAATGTTGAGCATGCTAACCATCATTGAGCACTGAGTGACGTGTCCCAGGTCAGTGGTGTGACCAGTTGGTAGGAATGACTGGAAACTTGGGCAGAATCTCAGCGACAAATTGGAGACAGTCTAGAGTGGAGCGAAAAAATTGGTGAAACAATAAAAATGCGGCAAAGACATTAGGAAAGCTAATAACAGCGCAATGTTGAGACTTCACAGCTGTGACGATAGAGTTAATCTCTTGTTCTACTTGTCGCAGGCCGTTGCTCCGTAGAATCATAATGCTACCATTTCCGAAGAATGCCAAAAGTCCAATTTTTGATAAATTCAATAATCTTTTTACGTCTTTAAGAGCGCTTAAAAATATTAACTCAATAATAACACCAACGAATAACTGTGCAGGAGACAGAGAAAAATGTTAAAATTTAATATTCAAAGATGTCAAAAATGTTACTAGTCCTAAATTTCTCTCCCAATTTAATTATTTTGTATATTATAAATTGCAAAATAGAAAATTAATGTTTTTGATAACTAGACATAATGTCCTTTCAACGTTCTTTTCTTCAATTCTAAGAATTTTTTTTCCAATATCGTTTAATGGTTAGCTTTAATACCTTTGTTCAGTCCTCATAAATCTTAACCACGAAAAAAAAACGGTTTTCACTTTGATCATGCTTGGCCGTATTTTTTTTGGTTAAAGTTTTAAACATCCACTGATATCAGACTCCATGTTTTGATATCAGGTTTGCGCTTTTTCCGATCACGTGACTGTACCTACTAGCTAAAACACAACACCGATGCTCTCAAACTCACCTGTGTATCAACAACCCTCCCCCTCCACACTCTCACCTTTTCCTGGGATGCACACAAATAGAGACAGTCTCAACTCTCGTTTATAGATATGAACATCTCAGTCTATAGTCAAGATTATTGAGAATGTCAAAGATGTTTGCAAGCACCAAGCCGATGACTCCCATTCGCTATACCTATAATTGAACACTTACGCAAATACACGACTTGGAAATTAGTTTCATCTTCTAGAACGTTCCTGTTGATCGACCAAGTCTTGTCCAGGTGTACCCCTCAACACCCGCCTGCTGCCCTGAACACGAGCTCTCGCACCTGCGCTTATGGGGCCTGGTGGATTTAGACCACTCAGAAAAGTAGCTTACCCTCACCGCAGTGAGTAATTAGGTATCTCATTATAGGAGTCAAAACATAAGCTTCCGTCGTCGTCCTCCCCCCCCCCGCCAAACCCCCACCCATTCAAACTCCTACTCTGTCTGAATAAGAGAGATAGAGAGAGTGGAATTTTTATAATGGAGAAACAACAAAAGATGATTTTAACATAAAATGAATGATTTGAGTTGTTAAAAAATATTTGTAACAGTAATCATTTGAGTAAAATCAAAGATGATTTTTAATGTAAAATGAATTATTTCTTTCATGTGGAATATGTTTCAGTTTGCTTATACAACCGGAATAATAAATATTTTAAATATAAATACGTGTCGATATATCAAGAAATGAAATGCTTTAAGCTTGAAATGCAACAGACTTACTATATGTGGATATGACAGGTATCCAGAAGTACCATACATAAACAGCAATACATTACAAAGAATGTGACACAGTGTAGAAGTGTAGGCGGTGCAGCAGAGGCGTCACTAGGATTGGTGTCACCCAGTGCGGTACCTCATGGTATCACCCCCTCTTGACTTACCCCATAGACCTCCTCCGAATCTGCCAGTGCCTAATAAAGGGAACAAACAGAATTGTACATTTTGGTGTAACCCCTTGTGATGGTGTCACCCGGTGCGGTCCGCACCCCCATACTGACGCCTCTGCGGACCAGCACGTAGGAAGACACGACCATTCTAATGAAATACAGTGGAATCTCGCATTACGAGCCCCTCTCATGACGAGTAATTCGCATAACGGGCAAAAAAATTGAAAAAGGTTTCTCCCGTAACGAGCGAAAAATTCGCATAACGAGTGACGCAGAAAGGGAAAGTCCCCTTTTCCTGGAAATTTATTTGTAAGCCGGCACTTCCACCCCGATGCATCAGTAAGTATGTGTTTAGCACTCGGTCTGTTAGCGTATGGTTTTCCCGTGTGATCATCCCTTTTTAAATCCTTTATATTAACTCCTGGTGTCTGCGGCCGACCGACCGACCGACCGACCGAACGACCGCCCTTGTTGCCAAAACTTTTGAGCGATTTTTACCCCACTTGCTCGTAAGCGGGCGAGCTGAAATTTTGCAGGCAGTTTCGTACCGATAATAAAAACAATGTATCAAAATTTCAGATCGATCGCAGGTACCGTAATTAAATTATTGATTTTTTAGATTATTTTATTTATTCCTATGTATCATGCTATTTTTTTAGATAGAGCGTCGCGGTGCGTATTATATTGAACAACCTTTCTGTCGCGCAATAAGGTGCGTATTTTATTGACAGCTCTTTTTATAAACATATTCCTGATCGGTGCGCATTATATTAAACATGTTTTACAACACAACTGCAATTTTGTATTTCTGGATGGTCTGGCGCTGCGTATTATAATGAACATTCTTTTAGTTACGTCTCGTACATAAAGGATTTATAGTGAAAAACTTGGTTTTTACAGGGTTTTTTAATTACAAATTTTGAATTTAGACAGTATTCGTAATTTTTTTATCTGTAATAACCTGTGCTAAAATCTCTTCCAAAATAAAAACACAAGAAGACAATCATAAAAGAGAAAAAATAACTGTAAAAATGAAACGTACAATCATTGAAAAGCGAGAACAAGGTGTGAGCGTGGATAAACTAGCTCACACATACAATCGGCCAACATCAACGATCCGCACTAATCTCAAGAACAAAAACAAAATGAAGCAGATGGATGCTTCGAAGGGTGTGTCATGAATGTCTACGAAACGGTTTCGACGCATCTACATCAAAATCTCGAAGCGTCGGCAAAAACAAATGTCTTTAGACACTTTTCCAGTTAAAAAGGATTAATGATTTTTGATACATTCATATTTTTATTTAGGTTTTATGTTTCAAACTAAATTGCATTCCAGGTTGTTACACAATTCATAAGTAATTTTATTTGAATAAATGTTAATACAAATTTTTTGAAAAATGATTATTTTTTCAGCGTGGAACGCATTATCGTATTTTACATTGATTTGTATGGGAATTTTTTTTCGTTTAATGAGTGTTTCGCTTAACGAGTAAGACGCTGGAACGAATTATGCTCGTTATAAGAGGTTCCAATGTACAACTATTTCCTGCTAGGAAACAGACATCTCAATTCTAAAAATGTTTAAGAGATTACCTTTAAATAATCAACAATAATACTATTAAGTAGAGGGACAGCAATGAAAGGATTATTGAAGTAAAGCTATGAAAAAAGGTGAGTTAAGTATAGCTATGAAAAGATGATTTAAGTATAGCTATGAAAAGATTATTAAAGTATATATCAGAAAAGCGAGAATTACATGGGATGTTTTATGGCCATCGGAGCTGACGACAATGGGTTTCCCTTACCTAACTATGTGACAGTAGTATTCCAAATCCCAAAACTAAATGATTCTTATAATAAGGAGTTTATGATACCAGTTTTTCTCTATTTTTTAAACAGCATATTCTACATCGATCATTTATTTAACATACAATCGTACATGTTTCTAAACCACGTTCTCTTCATTTCTCAGCTGTTTACAATTCCATATTCCCTTATTTCTAAACAATATGCTCTTCAACCTTCAGCTGTTTCGAGTTCAAATTTTCCCCCTCGCCAAACAACACACGCCTCATCCGTCAGCTGTTTACCATATCACGCCCCCCCCCCGGTCTCTCATGCTCAAAGTGTCTATGGTGTTCATGCAACTCTCTCTATGAGTACTCACTTAGAAACCCTCATAATAACAGCACGCAGATCCACCGATTAACTCGCCCCTCCACATCGACGACCTTCGGGTTCTGACCAAAACATACAGTGGATAGTTCACTCAGAGGTAACAGCCCTAGGGCGAGAGGGATGGAAACTCTTGATAGAAAGGGGCTTTGTAATCAGGACTTGAATCAATACGTCCTATATCTGCGACCAGCACGGCTCTGACGTGACACCCTTGGGCTCCTGGTGTCCTTTGTTTGTTGTCTCACGTCTGTTGTCCCTTATCTATCGTCCCCTATTGTCCCCCGTCGGTCGTCCTATGTCTCTTGTCCAATATGTCTGTTGTCGATTATCTACCGTTGTCTCATGCCTGTTGACCCTTATCTATCGTCCCCTATTGTCCCCCGTCGGTCGTCCTATGTCTCTTGTCCAATATGTCTGTTGTCGATTATCTACCGTTGTCTCATGCCTGTTGACCCTTATCTATCGTCCCTATTGTCCCCCGTCGGTCGTCCTATATCTCTTGTCCAATATGTCTGTTGTCGATTATCTACCGTTGTCTCATGCCTGTTGTCCCTTATCTATCGTCCCTATTGTCCCCGTCGGTCGTCCTATGTCGCTTGTCCAATATGCCTGTTGTCGATTATCTACCGTTGTCTCATGCCTGTTGACCCTTATCTATCGTCCCCTATTGTCCCCCGTCGGTCGTCCTATGTCTTTTGTCCAATATGTCTGTTGTCGAGTATCTATTGTTGTCTCATGTTTGTAGCCCATTTATATTGTCCACTGTCTGTTGTCAAATGCCTGTCAGAAAAGATTATAACTGTTTCATTTTTTTTTCTCGCACCAGATTTACCAATATTTATAATTTTTAAAAAAACTAAAAATATCTCTCATCTTTGATGAACGGTTTTTTATTCGATTTTTTCCCGGTATCCAGCGAATATTATACGACTTTGCCGAAAGTGATAAATAAAATAATCAAGAAGCTCTCCCGCGGGGATATCCTGGTACATTCCAGCACACTTCCCCTGTATCTCATCTCCCCCTCTACTCCCCAGCTACCGAAATGACCTCGGTAGATATTCGGCCGGCCAGCTCGTCTGACAGGAGGTCCCTCTCACCGCTTGTTGCACGGTGGCCAATAGCTGGTCCAGGTTTCTTGGATCTGCTGGACTGCGTTGGCGCGACTTCATCATGGATGTTTTAAAAAAATTATCAAATGTGTTTATTTAAAGACAAAATTTCTTTTCATTCTAATTTCACGCTGGTTCGGTGTTTCCCACTCGGCGCTGACGTTGAAAAAGTATTTGGTTTTGTTTTTTTGGGGTAAGTCGCATTTATTTGTTGATTACATTTGTATCGAGTAATGACTGATTGTCTGCGTGACTGTTGGGTTGTTTAATGTAAACAGATGTAGTGTAACACGGTCGAGCTGTAATGATGTACCTTGTCCAAGTAACACGGTCGAGCTGTAATGATGTACCTTGTCGGAGCCTTGTCCAAGTAACACGGTCGAGCTGTAATGATGTACCTTGTCCAAGTAACACGGTCGAGCTGTAATGATGTACCTTGTCCAAGTAACACGGTTGAGCTGTAATGATGTACCTTGTCCAAGTGCTAAATTTATGTTGTAGTTGTAGGGCAACATTAACACAGTTAGAGATGGAATGGCAGTTAGAAGAATTACTGTTGGACTGAGGTTTTAATCAAGAGATCTTTGAGGGCAACTTTAAAAAAAAATTGTATGTTTTCTTTGTTCACAACATGTTCTTTTTGTGGAAGTATTTTTGTTTGCTTTCTTGCTGTTCTTATTAATTTTAATGACATTTTTTTAAAATTGTTCCGCTCTGTTAGACCATTTTTAAAAAAGCTTTTTTAAATCTTTTGTGTAGATAAAAATATCGACCTCATGATTTCTGAAGCTGGGCAACAAAAGCAATTTTATTAATGCATTTGTTTCAGTTATTTATTTCCTTATTTTTAACCTTGGCATTAAAAAAAATTCTACCTTTTTTCTGTCTGTCAGTCAGTCAGAGACAGAGAGAGAAAGAAAGAGAGAGGGGAGGGAAAGAGAAGGTGAAGGAGACAGTGAGAGAAAGCGAGAGGGGTGGAGTCGGACGGTTGTTTGAGATACTGTATTGCAATGTTGATGTTAATGTGTTTGTGTTTTCTATCCACATCTGCCCATCTATTCATGATTCATCTAATGACCATCTATCTGTTTATCATCCATCTATTCTCCATCCATCTATTGCTCTTTTCATTCATCTATATTCAATAAAATATGTTATCAAAATTACATTTCGTTATTCTTTAAGTTTAATCTCCTCCTGTCTCTTTCTCTCTCTCTCTCTCTCTCTCTCTCTCTCTCTCTCTCTCTCTCTCTCTCTCTCTCTCTCTCTCTCTCTCTCTCTCTATCTCTCTCTCTCTCTCTCTCTCCCTCTATTTCTCTCTCGCTCTCCCTCTCTTTATTTCTCTCTCGCTCTCTCTCTCTCTCTCTCTCTCTCTCTCTCTCTCTTTAATTTAAGTGTCTTTGCTTTTTGTCTCTTAAAACAAATGAACACATTTTTAAACACTTTTGATTTATAATAATAAACTAAAACTTAAGTTCAGTCTTGTGCAGTCCATACAAACAGCACACTGACAAGATTATTGAAATCACTGAATTATTTTATTTGGTTTCTGAAAACTGTACCGTCCACTATTCTAGTATACCATATGTGAGTGAGATCTGAAGTGTCTATACAACGTTTGACCGACGTAGTCAATGCTTTGTACAATATCTGACAAAACTCTGACCAACGGATGCAATACTTAGTGCAATATATGACGAAGATCTTTGGAACACCTGACATGTCCAAATAATATCTCACCAACATTTAACAATTCCATTAGGGCTGTGGAAATTAACGATTAATTAATCGATTAATCTTTAAAAATTAATCGATTAAAATTTATTTGATCGATTAAAATTCGATTCATATTTAAGAAAATATTTCTAATATTTTTTTCCAATTCATTAATAATTTATAGTTTTTGTTACTTAAAATACTTTTCCCTCCTATTATTATTATTTATTTATACGTGCATACGTAAACAAAAAGGGTTTTTCTTCCTTATTTCTTGCATAACAGAACGAATTTGCCGTGTTAAGTCACGAAATTTTGGAGCCATGGAATTGCCGCGACTTAACCGATTTCGCGAAATAATGAATCGTGACTTAACGGGATCTATATGTGCGTTATAAAAATATAACTAATGGAAATTAATCGATGGATTAATCGAGTAATTTTTTCCCGATTAATCGATCAATATTTTTTTGGTAATCAGTACCAGCCCTAATTTTCATACAACATCTAACATTTTTCATTCAACATCTCAAGAACCTCAAACAAGTCCATAAGTCAGGTGGAACATTCAAAATGCTAATATAGCCCCCCCCCCAACCCTTTTCCATCCGGGCCAACGAAAAGAACGAGACAAGACGGCATAGGCGATGTACTTTTAGAGGGTTGTTCTGATTGTATCACAGACCTCTGCTGTGCCTATCTCATTATTTCTAAACGTTTGAATGTCTAGACTGGCTACAGATGAACAAAGGTTCATCTTGTTGAACACCGAACTCTGCCGAGTGCCCATGTAGACGAAGTGTGAACGAATGACATACGGGTGATCTAGAGCAGTGCTTCTCAAAGTGGTGGTCCGCGGTCCGGTGACGGTCCGTGGGCCATCCACCGCTGGTCCGCCGTAAGGACAGAAAAATATAATTATAATCCTCCATTTGCAATCATTAATGTTGACCTATGTAAAAAGGCAATCTTTCGGCAATGAGTACATAAAATGAAACATATAAAATAAAATACATTACATTTCGCTACCACGTCAGTACAGGTAAAATTGTGCACCAGTCCTTAGGGCTATGGAAAAACTCCTGCCGGTCCGCCATACTAAAAAGTTTGAGAAGCAATGATCTAGAATCTAGAGTAATCTAGACTTTGACAAAATGGTGGTCGCATCATTCCCTCCAAACAGCGGTAATGTTGCAGTTCAGCGAATCTTTAAATCTCTGAGATATCAAGTTCAAATGTGTAATTAATGTATGTGATGTTTCATTGTTGATAGTTTACAGTGGTCAGAACGCGTGAGAACGTCTATGATAACGTCACATTAAGTAACTATGTAACTGTTGGAAATGCGTCTTTTGAAACGTAGATCTCGTCTACACGATGAGATTTTTGTTGTTGTTTCACTGCTGCTATTTTTGTCTTTAAATTTGGGTGCGGCTTAATTAATAATAAAGTTAAGAAAACAATCATATATATATTTACCCTCAATAATGTGTGACTGACTCACGCTTGCCTAACGCTAAGGGGCATCACTCTGCTTTTTTTTAAAATTGAAAATATAGACTTAAAAATCATAATCATTTCGGTTTTCAGTTTCAGATTAACATTAACCAAAGCAACTCACGAACCTTTGACGTCAGCATGTGTGTTGTAAACAGTGCTGACTGACTCAAAGATTTATTTTTGGTGCAGTAATTTGGAGCGCTGCTATCTAAAATTAGTTTAAAAATCGTGTGGTGATTAGCACTGTAAAAAAATATTATATAAATACTTTTTTTACATTTCAGGAATATTTCGTATTTATCATACAAGGATAATTTACTTTGGCTTTTGACCCAAAAAAAAGTGGGCGCCGTAGGCGCCCTATAACCCCTATTATAAAATATTTTGTGTACATTTAAGGAAGTTTAATATTACGTATTTATCATACAAAGACAAGTTATTTGGGCTTTTGAAAAAGGTGGGCGCCGCAGGCGCCACGGCGCCGCAGCACAACCTAGTACTAGTATAGCATAATAATTAATTCCCTGTTTGTGACGAGAGTTTCTGTCTTTTTTTTTACTGTGTCTTTATGTAATTGAGAATTTTAGACGTTCGTGATCAAAAGGAAACGTTCCACCACGGTGATCTCTCAAACGTACATGTTCCCATATTATTATTGCTTTATTCTTAACGTAATTTCCCTTGGGAAAAATTGCATTTATATATTTGAAATGTCCGTCCTGTCTGTTCGAGCTTTGAACAGCAACTGCTACTGAACCATAACAGATGTGACAATTGAGATGGCGTCAAAAGGCCACGAGTCACTAAGACTCTTATAGAAACCCTCGGGGAATTCCCCGCAACTTTCTCCCCTCCCCCGAGGGGAGCTAGCCGACGAGGACACCCCCGAGACGACCCCCTAGTGTCAGGTACCCATTCGGAGCTGGGTGAATGAACACTCTTGGCCCGGGAACAAATCTGTTTCATGGAGATTTGAACCCGTGAACCTCGGTACGCCCGCCGAGCACGCATGCCGCTCAACCCTCGTGCCCCTTCTATTAATAAACATTAAGTTTGGGATCTATTGTTCCTTTGTTAGATACCGTGTTTACACTACAAGATATGAGCATATTTGGCATTTGTAATATGACAACCACGATGAGTTCAGATTCAAGTAAGATTTCATTTACACCAGTGAAAAGAGCGCATTTTAAGAAACAGATGGCACACTTGAGTCACTTGCGTGAAACTCAAGTCAGATGACATGTTATTAATATAACTGAAACGTTTCAATTCGAATATCATTTGACATTTATCAATAATGAGTTCGGGCTCATGTCAGATTATCTGAATAAGTGACATGTTCAGATTCAAATTGCATGTGGCATTTTTCCATATTTATGAGCTTTGCTATTAATTTCCTAGTGTTCCAGACTCCGCATCAAAAATAAAAAATAAAACACCATCAAACCCTTTCCTCATAGCCGCTCATCACTGTTCGTGGCTACGCCATCTGACAAATAATCCAACTTCGTGGCTCTATGATGAGGTCATGATAATCTGTATTCAACTTTACAGAACAAATCGATGAGCTCTCGTGTTCCATTTGAAAGATTTGTGGAGAGGGGGTATGGAGGGTGCAAAGATGCCGGCCGACAAACTGACCTGTAACCCGCTGATCGGCTCAGCGGTCAAGATCTCCCGACTTCTCTGTGCCCGTAATGCCGGGTCTGCACGCAGTGGTGGTCGTTATACTCTTTGTCACCATACGTAAACAACTCGACCATTAACCTAAATAAATTATTTAACGCGCTGATGATGTGACGTCACAACAAACGCCATCAAAAAAGGAACAGTCCGTCGTTGCTACAGTGTTGTGGTTACTGTTGGTGGTTACTGTTGGTGGTTACTGTTGGTGTTTTCTGTTGGTGGCTAATGTTGGTGGTAACTATCAATTTCCCTTTTAAGTGTCGTTGTTCGTGTGCAAAAAAAAACAACAACAAAAACTCATGTACAAAGCTGCTTGGCGTTCATTTGTGTGCATACACACAGATATTATTATAATATTCTTATCATAATTTGCTGCGCGTAAATTCCAGACGTTCTATCCTGCGTCGGTTGGATATCTGCACACCCGCGCAGCCGCGCAGCTTAAATGGAAAGTTGGTTATTGTTGGTGTTTATTGTTGACTCTTGGTTTGAGAGGAGGGAGGCGGATCCAGAGTACTACTCCTGCGCTGAACTGTATGGAAATCATGAGTACAGTAACAGTTTTCAATAGGCGGTCACGTTTGACAATAACATCCGCTTGTTGACGTTTGGTTTGAATGCGAATGGTGAGGGAATTTTCTTCTCTTAACGGCCACTGAGAGAGGGCTCACCGTCAGAATGTTTGGGAACAGGTCTTTTTGCAGGCAGGAGTTCAACCAAAAGGCTGTTTAAAGATGGGGATTAATCCGTCGTGCTGTTTAAACACAGTGGTTCAACCATCAGGGAGTTTTAATACAGGGGTTCAACCATCAGGCTGTTTTAACACAGGACTTAAACCATCAAGCTGTTTTAACACAGTAGTTCAACCAACAAGCTGTTTTAACACAGGGGATCAACCATCAAGCTGTTTTAACACAGGGGTTAAACCACCAGGCTGGAGACAGGAGGAAATAGTCAGACTGTTTGAAGACGGGAATTAATTATATTTAGTTTGACCTCAGGAATGCTCCATATGAAATGTCTGCCATAAACCATGGCATCTATGTAGTCGTAAATTTGACTTCAAATTTAAGAGACAAGACGCGCCTCTGATAATATATTCATGTCGAGATTTGAACGTTGCGATTAAGAGAAACGAGTGTTTGAGGTTGTTTTCTATTGCTTATCTCAAAATTGATTTTTGTGGTTTTAAGGTACCGTGAAAATAACGTCGTACTTGGGAAATAACGTCTTAATTTGGATATAACGTCTTACCCTTGATTTAAAGTCTTATCCTGGATATATCGTCTCACCGTGTATACATCCTATTGTGAATATAGCGTATTACCGTGGATACAACGTCTTACTGTGGATTTAATGTCTTAGGGGCCGTCCATAAATGACGTCACGCACCTAGGGGGGGGAGGGGGTCACACTTTTGTGACGATGCGTGACGAGGGGGAGGGAGGGGAGTTGAAGAAATGTGACGTCACATCAAAAGGATAACTTTAAATAAAACTTCCACTGAAATATTTGGTCACTTACAATTTATTTAATGATTTTTTTCTTTTTTTTAAAAAAAATCAGTGGTTCTCAATGTGCCGGTCGGTAGGCCATCAGATGCTGGTTGGCGTAAGCTATCAAGACACGAAAATTAAATCTAATTATAATCCTTAAATTTGAAAATCCACAAGATAATGTATGAAATTGTTACACTGCGTCGTTTGATGTTGACATCAAAGCATTTGTGATTTAACGGCAGCTCCGTTTGGTTTGGTTCTCTCATGGCAGGAGTCGTCAACTTTTGGCCCGTAACCCCAAAATATATAAGTTTTTGTGTGCGTTACCAACCCCGGACTTTAGGTCCTGCCCACATGACTCGGGGATTTCGGGGAGCGTCGTTAGCGAAAATGCTGCTGGTGAGTTTTACAAGCATGACAAGTGTCTAAAAATGATCTGAATAGGATTATATGTAGATATTTTAAGTCAAAACGACACGGAATATCATTTTTCTTTAAAAGGGGAGGTGGAGAAGGAATCTATTTGATAGAATTAAAAACTTTTTAAGTTTGATATAATTGTTCGATTGGTTTTTGGTCAAGCGCCCCTGGCCATTCTAGTCTTCTAGATCAGTGCTTCTCAAAGTGATTGTCAGCGGACCGGTGCCGGTCCGTGGGTCATCCGCTGCTGGTCCGCAGATATTCTAAAAAAGGGACAGAAAAAATTGTTAGTGCAGGGAAAATAGTGCACCGGTCCCTGGTGCAATGGAAAAAATTCCTGCCGGTCCGCCGTACTAAAAATTTTGAGAAGCACTGTTCTAGATATAATGGTAAATGAGCCCATTTAAAATGAGTCAAGTATTCGTTAACTTTATTGAACGCATCAAATGACATTGCAATTAGAGAGGAGCACAAAACAACTTTTCTTCTTAGCTCAGTTTTTAAAGTATTAATTTTAAATATCACAGAAAGGATACGTGATACAGACAAGTCATGTGGATTAAGATTATTGTCACTCGTGTCAATATAAATGAAAGTATGGTAGATTTAGGTGTCTTCATATAGTACGTAGGTAAGAAATCTACAAAGTTGTCAAATTTTTAAAAAATTCATTTTCTGGAAGGAACCGGTTCAATAATGGGCATATGTTCCAAGCGTACAGGTACACATGACTTATTTTAATATATCTAGTGAATTGTAGTGGATGTTATATGTCCAAACTGAGTCTGCATTACCCCCAAGAATTTCCTTTTTGACTCCAGATGAGGTTATTTACCTCTGTTTGTCGACCTCTTTCTTACGGGATGCCCGTCAGTCAATTGAGGGATTTTTTAAAAATACATTTTAATAGTGTTATTTTTAAATAATTTTTTTTTAAACAAAGACGTTAACCGTGATGATTAATAGCCAATGTTTAATTTGTATGCATTAAAATTAAACAATATAATTTGCAATGTCTGTCCGTGACGCTACTAATTTTAGAAAGCAGCGCACCAAATTACTGCACCAATGCATCAAAAGGTGTGCAAATTAAAGATGCGCTGTAAAAAATATTATATGACGTCATTGTTTTCACTCATATTTTAATTTTGGAAAAGGAATCAATGTAAAAAGAGGATTTGATGATGGTTAATTATAAAATAAAAAAAACAAAGGGGTGCCCTACAACCCCTATTATAAAATACTTTGTGTACATTTCAGAAAGTTTAATATTTCGTATTTATCAAACAAGGACAAGTTGGTTGGGCTTTTGAAAAAGGTCGGCACCGTTAGCGCCCTAAAAAAATGGCATTTTTTATAAAATAAATAGATTTCAGTTGAAAACTTCCGTCATTTTTGACGGGTGATACGCTAGTGAAATATAATCTAAGGATTATAACACAGTTCGTTTTCTGAAGGCCGGTTAAACGTTTTTTTTAAATGCTTCACGCGGGTTACGATATTACAATGTAGATCTTCACTAAATAAATAATAAATACTTAAATGACAATGAAAGTGATTTGAAATATACTTATTTTCAAATAGAAAATAAATTTGTGTTGTTGTTTTTTTGTTTTTTTTTGGGGGGGGGGTCAAAGATCTGTGACGTATTTTTAGAGGGGGGTGTCTAAGTTTTTGTGACGAGGGTGGGGAGGGGGTCAAAAATCGTCAAAAATCGCGTGACGTCATTTATGGACGGCCCCTTACCGTGGGTGCAGCCACTGCTACAGCACTAAATAACAGAAGAGTTACATGACGACAACTCAGATGCCTGCTACTTAGCTCCAAATTGTCTGAGCTTGTATCTTTAATCAGAGGACTCATCTACAGTGCCATGCTAGTGGGGCAACAGGACACATACAAAAATTACCATTTCTGCATTAATGTTAACATCTATTCTCACATCAAAGTAGCCTTGTAGCCTATGCCGGCGTTATCCACAATCACTTCCTGTTTAAAACTTGCTTCAGACATCGGTTCTGTCGCCTGACGTTGATTTCTCGAAGGAAAAGTCAGATCCAGACTCCAGGCTATTCTCTACTCACTGTGACGTAACTAGTCCCAATGACACACAGCCCCCATCGATCAAACTTGGGTTGGGGTTTTCTTCTCCAAAGATTATTTTAATGAGCTACAGGCAGTAATTCTTATGAAATTTTTAACAGTAGGATTATCGTTCTTTGATGCCCAGTATTTGTTTCCATTTGCCAACTTTGATTATTATCTTAAACTTTTGTTACAGAAGAGTTTCTGCTTTCATTTGTAATTCAGTTTGAAGTTTATTTGGATACCTCTAAGATCTACGATTTTTTAAAATAAAATTACTTTTTGTTCTGTTAATCAATTATTCTCTTGTGTTTGTAGTGGGGCTATGGGAGTATGCTGGGAGTATTGCAAAAATATCCTCAGAGTATGAAATTTAATTCATTTGATAGCTAATTTTGAAACTGAAGTTTCCGTTGAGTTTGTTGTTTTGATTGTTTTTTGTTTGTTTGTTTGTTGTTGTTTTTTTTTGCTTATTTGTTTGTTTTCTCCCTTGACGTTAGACGGTTCAAGTCCAAAAAGCGATTTTTAATGATAATATCATTTTAATAAGCTATAGAAGGGTTTTGGCCATATGAGTTTTAAATTAAAAATAGTTTAACTGTTTATGGTTCAGTGTTTTGATATTATATTGTTTAGGTTACAGTTCAAATCCTAAGAATATTTTTTTCAAATAAATTCAACCATTTTTGATGTTGATATTCGGTTATATTAATTTTTTTAAAGACATCAGAAATGTTGGTAAGTAACAAAAACGGATGTACAACATGTAGTAACAAAAGAATAAAGGTAAGGTGTGAAAAGTGTATAAAATTCTGACCGTGGGTCTAAAGGGCAAAGTTCTTTGATTCATTAATATTGTGGTCGTCTCTTCAGAACCAAATGAAACATTTGTATTATGAAATATTAAAGAGTTTATAAAACTGTGTATAGTTGACATTGACGTTGACACGGAGGATTATTCAAATTGTTGTTTCGATGTCAACCCACTTCGCTGCCACTTGTAATTTCTATCAAGTTGTTGTTGTTGTTTTTTTTAATTATAACTAAAATGTCAAAATAAGTCTTTATTCAGAAATAACTAACTTCTATAATAACATCGTTTTCTGTGGCATTTTTGTTTTTAAATTAAAATCTGATCCATTCTTCCTTTTAATAACTCGAATGGCCTATTTTTAAAACTTCTGGAAATACATATTTTGTAATAATAAATTATTGATTTTAAAAGAACTATCTACTATAAAAATATATTAAACCCCTTTAAGGTTTTCGAGTTGTAATTAAAGTTCTTAATTTCTGATATATGTATTAGAAATAAAACAAATGAAGTTTGAAAGAAGTGTGCAAACCTTAAATCAATTTTTCCTAACTAGTTTTTTCACTTGATGTCAGAATAAGGATAAGGATTGGGAAGGCAAGGGCAGTCTTCCAAAAACTCAAAAATGTTGGATCTCCAGAAACCTAATCAACAATTTAAAAATAAGGATCTTTAACGCCTGTGCTACTACATGTATATCGAGCTGAGACGTGGAGAACAACGGCCGTGAACCTGGCCAGAATCCAGTCCTTTATTAACAATTGCCTAAGAATGCTTCTCAGGATTTACTGGCCGGACAAAATCATCAACATGGAACTATGGCAGCGTACAAGGCAGAAGCCAATAGAGCAAGAGATTCTCCGGAAGCGGTGGAGATGGATTGGCCATACACTAAGAAAACCTGCCTCCAATACGACAAGGCAAGCCCTGAAATGGAATCCCCAGAGAGAGCGAAGAAGAGGTCGTCCAAGAAACACTAAGACTTGGCACCGAGAATTGGAGGCAGACATCAAGAGAATTGGCTATGACTGGAAGATGCTGGAGAGCAGGGGCGGATTAAGACTGCACGGGGCCCCTGGCTGCAATTCAAACTGGGGCCCTATCCAGCCAGCGTCCCTTTCAATAAAATGATTGCTAGCAGCTAATATAAGACTGTAACTTGTAACTAAATAGTTCATCGGTTCCTTTAACATTCTTTGTCTGTACTACGGGATCGGCCTTCCCAGCCAAAAAGATTATTCATGAAAAAATGGAATACGAAGAAATAACTGTTTGCCGGTATCCTAATATTGAGTGTAAAAATAGAATTTTTAAAAAAATGTGTGCCCACGCCGGGAATCGATCGCGTATCGCTTGCACAGCAGGGTGACTTTCTACCTCAAGATCCCACGAGCCTGATGTAATGTGAAGTTTAAAAAATATAAACAATAATCTTTAATATTTTCTCTTATTGAGCCTATAAAATCAGTTTAAAAAAAATTAATTTATTTAATTTATGATATTTTCAGGACTTCATGCAAACATTTGTCCATCTTTCTTATAAAATATACTAAATTTGGGGGCCCCCTAATCATCGGGGGCCCCTGGCTTTAGCCCGTTCAGCCCCCCTCCCCCTTTAATCCGCCATAGCTGGAGAGGCTGGCCAATGATATGAATGCCTTGATGATTCTCGAAAGTGGCCTATGCCCTTTGAGGAATCACAGACGTCGACGATGATCGGCGGATGCCCCTCGTGATCGAGAAGGCTCAACTCAATTCAAATTTGTCACTACAATGTCAAAACAAGTAATAAAAACTCGAATGAGTATTTAAACGCAATTTACAAACAATAATTTCCAACTTCTTTTTATTCAAAGGAAATCATTTTAGATTACATTAAAAGTCATTTCAAATCAATAATGCTGAAAGTAAACAAAACTATTGCTATCTAGAAATTGCTGCTAAAATTACGGGAGTCGAAAGAAAAGAGATTTTTTTTAAATTCGTTCTCCATCATTGTTCTAAATATTATTAGCTCTCGTTTGCCGTTTGTTCCAACCCGATATATGTTATGGTTGGCGAGAAATTGACAAAATACTTATATTTTTTAGTTAGTTTTTTTTTCTTCAGGAAATCCAGTAAACCTTTTCGGGATTTTATTTGGCCCGTGCACATCCTTGGGACCTCCTTAACATATTTGCAAAAGACCCGAACCCTCTAACTGGTATTGTTCAGGAGTAGTTGCTTGTGCAAGCTCGAACAGACAGGATAGACATTTCAAATATATAAACGCAATTTGTCCCATGGGAAAATTGCGTTAAAAAATAATAATAACTACTATTTAATATCTTCATTTTTATTTGACAAGTGAAATAAAAAGTCAAGAATGTTTTATTTATTTATCTTATTTTTTATTAAATTGTTTGCGTGGGGGGTGGGGGTGAAATTTAAACCTTCTCAATTCGGGGAGAATAAATAAATGTCTCTTTTTCAAAAGATTCATATTTTGACTATAATCAAATGCCTTGATTACTTTTAAAAAGTGCGATATTTGTATGTGGCGTAAGCTGAAAGCTGGAATAAACTTTTTAAAAAGGCTATTCACCAAGTCATAAAAATAAACTTTCTATTAATTTTTTTTTCTGCTTAGTCCTTAAATTTCATTACTCGTTTTAAAAAATTAAAGAAGAAATTCTGACGATACAAATTAAACTTATTTCGTTAAAATCTTTTACAGTTTAAATAAAAAAATTTAAAAACGACATATGCAAACAAATTAAAAATATATAATTTTTCTTCAAAGTATTTTAAAACGCATTTTATTTTTCAGTATTGCCAGTCAATCAAGAACTCTAGACACTCATTAGTTCAACATGCCCGCCTACGGTGTAAACAACCCCACTGAGCATGCCCGGAACATGTCACGCGTTGACCTTGGAAGCATTGACCTTGCCACCGAGTGCTTCAATACTACTACCAACTCGTCGACATGCGGGAGTCAACGAAAACTGGGCAACTCACTGTCAACACCCATCTTGATGATGACCATTGGGGTCGTGGGGAACATCTTGGCCCTTCTTGTGCTATACTCATCCAGAAGAGAGGTGAGTTTTGTACAGGTCTTGTGCTATACTCATCCAGAAGAGAGGTGAGTTTTGTACAGGTCTTGTGCTATACTCATCCAGAAGAGAGGTGAGTTTTGTACAGGTCTTGTGCTATACTCATCCAGAAGAGAGGTGAGTTATGCACAGGTTTTGTTCTATACTCACCCAGAAGAGAGGTGAGTTTTGCACAGGTCTTGTTATATACTCACCCAGAAGAGAGGTGAGTTTTGTACAGATCTTGTGCTATACTCATCCAGAAGAGAGGTTAGTTTTGCACATGTCTTGTCATATACTCACCCAGAAGAGAGGTGAGTTTTGCACAGGTCTTGTTATACACTCACCCAGAAGAGAGGTGAGTTTTGTACAGGTCTTGTGCTATACTCATCGAGAAGTGAGGTTAGTTTTGCACAGGTCTTGTTATATACTCACCCAGAAGAGAGGTGAGTTTTGTCCAGGTCTTGTTATATACTCACCCAGAAGAGAGGTGAGTTTTGCACATGTCTTGTTATTTACTCATCCAGAAGAGAGGTGAGTTTTGTACATGTTTGTTCTATACTCATCCAGAAGAGAGGTGAGTTTTGTACAGGTCTTGTGCTATACTCATCCAGAAGATAGGTGAGATTTGCACAGGTCTTGTTCTATACTCACCCAGAAGAGAGGTGAGTTTTGTCCAGGTCTTGTTATATACTCACCCAGAAGAGAGGTGAGTTTTGCACAGGTCTTGTTATATACTCACCCAGAAGAGAGGTGAGTTTTTTTCCAGGTCTTGTTATATACTCACCCAGAAGAGAGGTGAGTTTTGCACAGGTATTGTTATATACCCACCCAGAAGAGAGGTGAGTTTTGCACAGGTCTTGTTATATACTCACCCAGAAGAGAGTTGAGTTTTGCACAGGTCTTATATACTCACCCAGAAGAGAGGTGAGTTTTATCAACGTCTTGTTATATACTCACCCAGATTGGAGGTGAATTTTGTCCATGTCTTGTTATATACTCACCCAGAATAGAGGTGAGTTATTCACAGGTCTTGTTCTATACTCATCATGAAGAGAAGTGAGTTTTGCACAGGTCTTGTTCTATACCAATTCAGAAGAAATGTGGATTATAATAAGTCTTTGTGGATTTTTCTGCAAATAACTCGGATAAAAGAGTTGTTGCTTGTTTTTAATAAATATTTTTGTTCATCCGGGAAAGGAGAGGGTTCTATATTTATTTTAGTACTTATGTTAATATAAGGGCAAGGTGTCGCGAGGGTGCGAGGTTTTGCATAGATTTTTTTTTATTTAACTGATTTATTCAATTCCACAAACTTGTCTATAACTTGACTTATAACTTCACCAGGCTCACGCAAGACGGACAGTCTTCTTCGTCATGCTAGCTGGTCTGGCATGGACAGATCTCATCGGTCAGCTAGCCGTCTCGCCCATCGCCATCTTAGCCTACGCCAATAACCACAAGTGGGTCGGTGGGGTCCCGCTGTGCCGCTACCACGGGTTCATGATGGTATCATTCGGACTCGTCACCCCTCTCATCGTCTGCTGCATGTCCTTCGAGAGGTTCCTCGCCATCCGCTTCTCTTACTTCTACGCCAGGCACATCACCAGACGGAAGGCGCAGATGACTTTCCTCGCGTGCTGGACGGTCACAGCCTTGTTCTCGGCCCTGCCATTCGTCGACCTGGGCAGTTACGAGTTGCAGTATCCAAAGTCCTGGTGCTTTCTCAATTTCCACAAGGAGAGCGTCACGGACACGATCTACGCCGCTCTGTTCGGGACGTTCAACATCGTCGCCATCTGCGTCATGGTCGTCTGCAATGTCAGCGTTGCCGGGACGCTGTTCCGGATGAGGCAGAGCAGACAGCTGAACAGCTCCCCGTCCATTGACCGGAAGCTGTCGCTGTCTGGGATCGCGGGGTCCAGCACAACGGGCACGGTGATCAGGGGAAAGAAGCACTCGGATATGGAGGCCCAGATGATATGGTTCCTGGGGCTGATCACGATTGCCTTCAGCGTCTGCTGGATGCCGCTAAATGTAAGTCTTGATACAAGAATATTATTATATATACTAGCGTATCACCCGTCAAAAATGACGGAAGTTTTCAGCTGAAATCTATTTATTTTATAAAAAAATGCAAATTTTTCAAATGCCCAACTAACTTGTCCTTGTTTGATAAATACGAAATATTACACTTTCTGAAATTTACACAAAGTATATTATAATAGGGGTTGCGTTTCAGGGCGCCTACGGCGCCCCCTTTGTTTTTTTATTTTATAATTAATCATCATCAAGTCCTCTTTTTGCATTGTTCCCTTTTCCAAAATTAAAATATCAGCGAAAACAATGACGTCATATAATATTTTTTACAGCGCATCTTTAATTTGCACACCTTTAGTTGCATTGGTGCAGTAATTTGGTTTTCACTGCTTTCTAAAATTAGTAATGTCAGGACTGACTGACAGACACTACTTACGTGACAATTGCAAATTATATTGTTTACTAGCGTATCACCCGTCAAAAATAACGGAAGTTTTCAGCTGAAATCTATTTATTTTATGACAAATGCACTTTTTTTAGGGCGCCTACCTTTTCAAAAGCCCAACTAACTTGTCCTTGTTTGATAAATACGAAATATTAAACTTTCTGAAAAGTTAGTAGGGCTTTTGAAAAAGGTGGGCGCCGTAGGCGCCCTTCAAAAAAAGGGGGCGCAGCACAAAGTAGTGTAGAACATAATTACGCTAAATGTAAATTTGATACGCCCTTGCAGAACATGATTTCACGTCAGGATTATGTCACATGATGAGTATTGATTTTTAAATCCTTTATATTTAACTCGTGGTCTCTGCTTGATTCATGCTTTGAATGCCGAAAAAACTTTGGATCGATTTTTAACCCACTTTCTCGTATGCTAGCGAGCTGAAATTTTGCAGGCAGACTCGTGCCGATGATAAAAATGATCTCTCAAAATTTCAGATCGATCGAATGTACTGTAATTAAATAAATTAATTTTTAGATTATCTCTATTTATCTCTATGTAGCATGTTAATTTTTGTGCTAGAGCAACGTTGGCCAAACCGCATACGGCTCTTCTGTGTTCACATTGCGGCTCGCGTACAATTTATGAAAGATATATTACAAGGATTACTGGAAGATTTCCAAGCCAGGTTTAATGACCCATAGTGCTTCAATGCGGCTCTCAAAAAATTGTTTATACTGTAAAATGGCTCACAGTTACTTCAAGTCTGGCCACCCCTGTGCTAGAGCGTCGCGGTGCGTAATATATTGAACAATCATTTTAATATTTTCCTGTCGCGCAGAGTGTTGCGTATTATATTAACGATACTTTTTAAAAATATATTCCCGATCGGAGCACATTATATATGCAACATGTTTTACGAGACATAACTACAATTTTGGATTTTTGGATTGTTTTGCGCTGCGTATTATAATGAACATTCTTTTAGTTATGTCTCGTATATAAAGGATTTATAGTCAAAAACTGTGTTTTTTACGTTTTTTTAAAATTATTATATAATTATTATGAAAACTAAATATTAATTGTGTAGCAAAAACCAACAGGGTTGACCAAAGCTTTTAAATAATATCTAGTTTTGAAAACTTCTATGACTAATTCAAAAGTTACCGAATTTCTTATGTAAATGGCTCATTGGGTGCGAGTTCCTCGATTATTTTAAAATTTTATTTCGCTCATTTTCAGTAGTTATATCTTCTTTGTGTCCTTGTTTTTAAGTGGCTATGCATAGATTTAATGTTAAATATATCTAGTGTGTGAAGCTCTATTTCGCTTGTTAAATTTTAACCAGTGTTAGGAATTGACTATGTTCAATGTTGACCCTGGTTGGGGGGGGGGTCTTTTTTATTTAGTGGGAAATACTAATTTAAACCCAGAAATTGATTAATTTATTAATAGATCCCAAAAGTCATGTCAGAACAATGTGTGAACTTTTTTACTTCGAAAAAAGCTCGACCTTGAAGTTCAACGCACGGATATGAATCCGAATCGATGCTAACTTTAATTGATTTTTATTTTGCGCAGCATTTTAATGTCACACTACTCATCTACATACATATACTCGTGCCTTAATATTGTTTGTGAAGTACGCACACAATTTGAGGTTAGGATTCCGCTATCACTCGGGCGCCGGTTTTTATATTAAATCCCTTATATTAACTTCACCGCCGTCTCTGTCTCTCTCTGTCTTGGGCGGGCAAAATGTAAAAAATGACCCACTTCCCGTCATGCCATCGAGCTGAAATTTGGCACACGGACCCGTGTCACCTAACACTGCATCGTATCAAAAATTCAGATCGATCGAAGGTACAGTTATTAAATTAATGCATTTTTAGTTTATCTATATAAACTATATGTAGCTGTCGTTATCGTTTACATTTTACGGGTCACTTGACTTCACCCCAGCCATAGGTGAACACATCTCGTGTTTTAACCAGGTGTACCGGCGTGCTTGTGTTTACATTTTGCGTGTCACACTGAGCTCGGTTCAGCGATCGGTGACTAGACCTTTCCCCTCTCCCACCCCCCCCCACCCCGGGTTAAAAGCAAAGGGGAGTTAAGACAGATTCAGTCTGTAAATATTTGTCGCGTTTGAACATGATCAATACTTTTAGTTATGTCTCATATATAAGGGATTTATAGGCAAAAACTTTGTTTTTACGGGTTTGTTTTATTCGTTAGTTTCAGTTTGGTCCACCAGCAGCCTGACACTACTGGGAATGTCACTCGTGTTTCATGACTTTTCAATGAATCGGCATTCCCACGATCAACAGCAGCCATTCCAAAAATATATTCTATATAAATTAATTGTTGGTAGTTTTTTTTAAATAAAATTTTGTTATTAAAAATTCTGAGACAAAACTACAATACTTAAATATTCTTCCGTTTGGTTTGGGTAAGGATCTTCAGCACAAAATCTCTGCTTGATACATTGATGCATTGATAAAATGGGAAACTAACTGGAGTATGTCTTTCCACCCAGAAAAGTGTCAACTGTTAAGAGTAACAAAGAAAAAGAAACAAATAAATTCAAAATATTACATTCATGGAAAAGAACTGACCCAAACTAAAGATGCAAAATACTTAGGAGTCATAATAAATGAGAGACTATCATGGAATCACCATGTCAATGAAGTTATTAAAAAAATCAAACAAAACCTTAGGCTTTATAAAATGAAACTTTCACAAATGTATAGAGATATAAAACTAAAATGCTATCTCACTTTGGTGAGACCTGTACTAGAATATGAATCTTCTGTATGGGACCCATCCACCAAAGAAAGCATTGATAAACTAGAACAAATTCAAAAAAGAGCTGCCAGATTCATTACTGGAGAATATTCAAAACTGACAAGAATAGCACCATTAGTTAAATCATTAAGCCTTGAAACACTAGAGGATAGAAAAACCAAGAGCAAAGTAGTAATCATACATAAAGCAATTAATTCTAATTTAGAAATACAACACAAAGATAACTTAATTCAACCCTCAGATAGACATAAGGATAAAAACACCTTTCTTATTCCGTATGCAAGAACAAACACATACAAATTTTCATTCTTCCCGTCCGGAATTCGGGCGTGGAATGGGTTGCCTGAAGAATCCAGGAAAACCAACACTTTATCAACATTTAAATCTCTAATAAAATGCAGGACTAAACACAAACCATAGATAAGCGTAGGACGCAATAATCTTCTGTATAGAAGGAGCGTCTGTAAACAGATAAGATAAGATAAGATAAGATAAGATAAGATAAGATACAAATATATATTTGTGGGTTTTTTTTGTTTTGGTTGTTGTTGTTTGTTTGTTTTTTTTTGTTTTTTTTTGGGGGGGGGGTATTTATTTATTTATTTTGTTGTTGTTGTTTTCTCCTTCTTATTTGAAAGTTCAAAAGTTTCCAAGCAAAATATATTTTAAAAGTAATCCCTTTTAGTACTGTACGTAATAAACCTTATTTATGAAATTCACTTTCAACCTTACTTTTCGAGTCAAATATTTGGAAGGTCTCAGACCACTTCAAAATATTCTTATTTTTCTTCATCTTTTTCTGTCAAAGACCAAATGATTTTAACAATGATTTTATTTAAGCGGGGGTTTGTCTGAGTCTCTAAGCTCCATTTCAGTTTTCTTTCATCTTACCTTCTCTGACCGTTTCATGTGATATACCTTGATTTTTGCTATTTTGTTCTCTTTGCATTTCTCCTTCTGTGATGCCGCAGCTGCTGTAAAAGAGGAATTCTAAATTACTACACATTCTTACACATTGCTGTTTTTTTATGACTGCTTCGGGATAGAAGAGTTTCTAAACTCTGTACTGCACAGAAATAAACAAACGATTACGATTTCATTTATTGCAGTAACCAAACAACTCCAGTGTGTGTGGCCTTGCTTCATTTTCTTGTTGTAGTTAAACAACTCAAGTGAGTGACATCATAACTAAAACTCTCACGTAACACTTTTTTTAATACTACGATAAAAACTCAATTCCACCATTTATAAAGTGTTTAACTTTACATCTCTCTCTCATGTTTCAATTTATCCCTCCCGCCCATTTCGTCTTTACAACTTAAACCTTCTCTTTTCACACACACTCAAACACAATTTCAAACATGTATTGAGAGAGTTACCCCATGGATATAATCGGCAAACTTATATCCATATAAATTGTGAATGAGACAAAGTTATTATTTTATTTCAAAATTAAACATTTTTTACAAAGCATAACCCACCTTCCCCCCCCCCTGACTCTCCACGCACTTGAGATCTGAATATCTAGATTCTAGATGCAACACACCTGTGAAAGAGATTAATCTGCTGTACCTGTCTCCCGTTACCCGCCTCATTTCATCCTCGTCTGCGGGATGTAAACAAAACAAATGCATATGTAACGGCAGAAACTTCCCGACACACTTCAAGAATCGCGATTTCTTTTAATAAAAGCATTTTTTTCTTTCAAACATTTTTTTTTCAAACTAAAGAGCTGTGTTAGCTGCCGATATCGTCTTTAGTTTATTTGATGTTTGGAACGCGGTTTGTGCCATGGGGACTAAATTCTTAATGGATATTATTAATACGTTGTGTTTGTAGATTTGTAAAAAGTGCACAAGATTGAGCCACTCATTTACAATCAATGGTCAATAGCTCCTAGAGTCCTGATCAATTGACTTGGTTAATAAATATGTCAAGTGAGATTAAGTCCACGTGTGCATTGCTCTGAAACGTTAATACTTACTAAAGAGCACACAGTATATTTATAACAAACAGGTTTCTCGAAAGGCGAAATTTTATATCTGATCATATATTTCAGACATGACAAAGAATAGTCTAGAAATTTTGTTTTCACGTTGTTTTGTTGGGTCTTTTTCAAGCTTACCCAAGCCCTAATGAATAAATGCTCTTCAATATCTGTCAGCTGCAAATGCAACTTTTGAGTAAGAGAGGTTAAGGTCGGTCCGCCCATCAAATTTTCCAGAAAAAATTGAAAAACATATGTATATTTATATATAGGACTGTTCAGACGTACAAATTTTGATCAAAATTTGATAAATAACAATGGAACGCACTATTTTAAAGGCGAACTCATAATTTATTTTTTGCTATGTAGACTATAAAGATTTTGAAAGTTGTGACAAGACCAACTTTTGATCAAAATGTGTACGTGTGAACAAGCCTTTAGAAGTAGCTTTTATGCGCACTTTTCTACCACCATGTTTTAAATTAACCCCACAAAGGTTAGCGGGCCTTCAATAACAAAAATTTGATATATTGTATTTTTCTTGGTATGTTTTTTTTTATCACGGTCCGAAACATAACTTCGAGTTTCACTTGTAAGCGCAGATATTTAAATAAACTTTTTAAAACGTATCTTTGTTTACCATTTGTGTGCATTTGTTGTGTCCGTTATTGGTGTGTGTTCGCTGGTGCGCATGTTAGTATGGATGGTGGGAGTGTAACTACAATAACAAATATGGAAACATATTTTCAAGAAACGTAGAAGAAATCCACTTAAGTTTCAACCCCACCCTTCTGACAGCGCTTTCCCCCCACTCACCTGCGTGGGAGTGGGTACACTCACCTGCGTGGGAGTGGGTAATGGTCGTCAACATGGTGGACGTGTACCTGCTAGCACTAGGGATGAAAGCGTATCTGAGTTGTTTGTTGTTGTTTTTTTAATCTCCAATTACCCGAGGAAGAGGGGGAAAAGGGGGAGATAACAGACATCAAATATATTTTTTAGACAAGGTATAATTTAAATCACATAAACAAATATCAAAGAAAAAATTATATTCCTATATGTTCTTTATGGGGGTTGTTTCTCGTCTCCGCGGGGGTCGCCCAGTTAATGCATACTGCTCTGCATTCTTGTACTGTTGTTTAATAAATGTGTTATATTCATGCTTACAAAAGGTCTAGCGAATGTTTAAGTTATTTTTTTTTACTTGCACTAAGTTTTTTTATGTGAAAATAACAATAAATACGGTTATGGGTGATATCTCATACACATGCGAGAAATTTCCGTCTTGGAAAACCTTTTTCTCATAACATTATCTATGACAGCTCTTGATTTATATGTAAATGCTGTTTCGTAATATTGTCAGACTATGACGTCATGCAGCAGAGAGAGTATGAGAGTTGTGCAGTTGCAGAATTATTGAGAAACTTTTCTTTGGATATTTGGTTATTGAATATGATTATTGTAACCACCACCCAGCCCCCCCCAAATCAACCACCCCCCCCCACACAACACACACACGCACACCTCACACATCAAACAGACCACCACCGTCAGTCTTAGAATTCTCTTCGATTAACTTCATGGTTACTGAAGACATTCCTACCTATTTTAACGGCATTAGTTATGAACCAAGACGAAGCAGATAGAAGCAACTCGCGCATATAGTTTCCCCATTCAGCACAATTCTAGACTTGAGACTCTGTATGAATATGCAGATGTTGATATCCCCCCCCACCTCCACCCCGTAGGGTTAGTCGACCAACGTCTTGGAATATTATGCATTCGAGAGTTATCCTTTTTATGCAAGAGTTATCGAATCTGTCTGCTGACTTTGGAATCGTGGTATATTTCTTTTAGACTGATGGTAGTGAAGAAAATATCCGTCGCCGTGGTAATCAAAAACTGTGTTTTAAGTTTGATGTATTCAATGTCTGAGACAATTCGTGCATCAAAGGTCATCTATTCACTGGCATATATACATGTGTATATATATATATATATATATATATATATATATATATATATATATATATATATATATCGGTTTGTGTGTGTAAGTGTGTGTGTATCTGTGTGTGCGTGTTTGTGTGTGTGTGTGTAAGTGTGTGTTTGTGTGCATGTGTGTGTGTTTTCGCGCGTGCGTGCATATAGAGAAAGTGAGAGGGGAGAAGAGATAGAGAATAAGACGCGGAAGGGGGAAGAAAATGATTGGCGGCAATTATGGAGAAATGTGAGTAGGTAAAAGAAGGAAAAGGGAAGACGTATGACGGAGGTAGAGAGAGAGAGAGGGGTGTGTGAAAAGGTTTGGAGGAGGAAACTGATAAATTTCAAGTTAAAGAAAGTCAATGTGGAACCTTTGAGTGCAGGAGAGAAGAGGGTGGTGGATGGCTTTTATTATTGGACTGACGTTATTCTTAGGCCTTAATAAGTATAATTGATAATGCAAAGACAACTTGATTTAGTTCTCTTGCTTATTTCTGTTAGGATTGCATGATTTCATTTGTGCATCTTAGTTTTGATAACGTGAGTTTTAGAATGTATGGGAGCATTTTTAACTTTAAGAGCGTGTTTTCATATTTTTAGTAGGGCCCTTTAATCGGGGCCTTTGAGTTGGTTGATGTCCGTGTTTCATCCTTGGTCCAATAAACGATGCAACGAGAGAAGATTATTCATATACGGTTTACTCACAATATTTAATTGACTTCAACAGAAATGATTCCTTAACAATTGTAAAATAAAAATATTCTGGTAATATTGAGGTGGCTAAAGAGAAAGCGTTAAATGCTTTTAGAGATGGTCTTCATGGGCGTCGCTAGGAATTTTTCCAGGGGGGGGGGCAAAACAATCCCACTTTTTAAAAATTTTAACTGGCAATGCCATACAGGTACAATTTTCAATTAAATTCAAGTTCAGTATAAAATAAGGGTTGAAAAAAGCCTTAGAAATTAATAAGACTTACAAATTAGTACTGTAATAGTTCAAATACAACATTTATTAATGCATTTAATTAAAAAAAATTAAAATTCTCTAATGTAGGGGGGGCAAATGCCCCCCTTGCCCCCCTTCCCTACGCCCATGGGTCTGTTGCAATGTAAACTAAGCCTGGCCACTAAGTTAATATTTGAGAACCCTGGAATGATCAACTTGCTCGCTAAGAAATTAGTCTTTAGTCCGTGGGCGAATTCCTCTGAGAAGCAATGGAGTGTTGGACGGCAAAACAGCCAACGCCGCTTCTGCTTTGTGCCATCTTCCCAAGACAAACACCTTCAGTAAGTGAGAGCCCCGGAGCAGTAGTTGGGGAACGTTAAGAAATCAATCCTGGTGTTGACCAGTCCGGTCGTCGTCGTGAAAACTGTTCATTTGTTCGAGCCGATATTATAAGCATCAACGGAAGACATCGCAACCGTAAAGGGGGATCTGTCATGTCAACACGTTTATGACAAACTAACTATGAACATTTCTTGACCACGGCTGACAATCGTATTGGGGACGCCAACGTTGGCTTGTATTTGACCTTTGTTGTTGTTTTTTAAGTCGCCTCCCTTGCTCTTCAAGCGTTCTGCTGTGGTTCTAGTTTTAAAAGAAAAATATATTTTAAAAAACACTTTTTAAAAACTAGTCTTATATTAGAAATGCACTAAAAAGTAGAAAGATTATCTCGTTGTTCGCCATGACTATAAGACTAGGGTGCTTGCTAAGTTATTCAAAGATATTCATCAAGTTAGGCAAAGCTATTCGCTAAGTTTAAACTGTGCACCCTAGTCTTGTAGTCATGGCGGACAACGAGATAATCGATTTCACCTACGATTTAACGTTCCTGTCTCATTTTAAACTTATACATTTTCATAAATTTGGAACTAAAGGTCTCTGCTGACTGTAAATTTCAAATTTTAAATGTATTTTGTACTTTTTAGTGCATTTCTAATATTAGACTAGTTTTTAAAATAGACAATAAAAATATATAAAAACACATTCTTTTCCAGCCGTTTTTTCCGGTGTTCATCAGTTTAATTCTCACGTCTTTCCCTGTCCTTTTGCCTTGCCTTTTCAAGTTGTTTATTCCGTTGTGTAGAAGTTTCCGTCTTTGTTTTCTTTTCAGGTTGTTGTTTTGTTTTCATTTTGTGTTCCCACGAGCATGGCGGTAAATAACGGTCCATCCTCCCAGTGACCATTTAGAAGGATAAGGCTCTTATACAACAGGGTGTCTCCGGTGCCCTGAGGTTTTCCGTTAGCAACATTATATGTTAACCCACCCTAAGTCCTCGGCACGCAACACACCATATCACGGGACTGACCTCCCCGTGCAGTAAAACACTGGTAGTTGGTCAGTCGCTCGTGACCTGTGTCGGTCACTAAGGCGGACTACTGAGGTATAACTCTAGCAGACGTAAATCGAAAATATTTAATTAAATTAAATCTACCCATGGAAAAATTCCACAAAAATTCACAAAAATACTATCACCGAAAATGAACATGTGTGCAAATTTTCAGAATGATTGGATAACTGGAAGAGGTTCAACATTGGGATATTAAAAATAGTCGGGCGTCCGATTAAACTTACAAAGCAAGTTAATATAAGACTAGTAAAACCCTTTGAAGTTCGATTCTTTTATTCCGTTACGGTCAGACATTTAACGAATCACATTCATACACTCGATTCTCTAATTAGTAAAATATTTATTGTCAAAACCCTCACGTTACCAAAAAAGAGAGGGGGAAAAAATTGTAAATAAGGTCATGTGAAAATAAATTTATTTCCATTTATTTATCACTTCAAATTATATAATATAAATATTCAATACATTTGGTATTTATACATTTACTTGCTTTCAATGTACATGAATCTAATAGTTTTGCCAACAACTGTAACGACTAAGGCAATAATCAACAACAATTTTGATTTGGTTTTTTTAAAGACCAAGAGATGCCAAATTCCTTGATAATCCCATTAAGTACATTTCTAGGGGTCAAACGAGCGTCACTCGCATTAATGTCACAGTAATTTAATTAGGTTTTATGCTACCGCGTGGGGCCAAGTTTTTTAAAAAAAATAAACCCTTTTATACAGGTATCCCAAAATGACGCTTCTTGAATAAGGAAAATAAGATGCCGCCACTGGAGGACCCCCCTCCCCCTCCAACACCGCTTTTCTACGCCACTGATGAGGAATTTCAATACCCTACTACAATATGAAGTAAACCAAGAACAACTGAAGTACCAGAAGTAGTTGATTTGTTGTGGAAATAACCAAGTAACACATCTGACCAAATAGGTTGCTGGCTCCGGTTAATGATTGCACGTGCTATACGTATACTTCACCAACATTTCCGTCCTAACACTGTCTCACACCCACACAAAACGTTCCTTTTGTTCCAGTAGCTACCAGACGTGGCTCAATATACCGAGACTATGTGACCTTTAACCCCCATCCATCTTACATTAACAGGCCAGGCGGCCAATACCTAAATAGAAAGTTTCTAATAAATGCAGGCAGGTCACCTTTACTTAGCACAGTTATAACCTGAATTTCCTCTCGAACATATTATTATTCAAGAAATATTCTTAATGTAATTGTTTTGTTTTTTTAACGCAATTTCCCATGGGAAAAATTGCGTTTATATATTTGAAATGTCTGTGCAGTCTGTTCGAGATTGCACAAGCAACTCCTCCTGAACCGTACCCGATAGAGGGTTAGGGTTTTTGAAAATATGTTAAGGAGGTCCCAAGGATGTTCACGGGCCAAAAAAAAATTACCGAAAAGGTTTACTGGATTTCCTTGAAAATCCAAAAAACCCGAAAAATATCAGTATTTGGTCAATTTCTCGCCAGCCATAACATCTATCGGGTTGAAACAAACGTCAAACGATAGCTAATAATATTTAGAACAATGTTGGAGAAGGAATTTTTGAAAAATCTCTTTTGGTTTGACTCCCGTAATTTTAGCAGCAATTTGCAGATAGCAATTGTTTTGTTTAGTTTCACAATTATTTATTTGAAATTACTTTTAATTTAATGTAATCTAGAATGATAGTTAATGGGGTTCTCCCGCTTTGTGAATGCCAATGTTAGATTATTGTGCGGTGCGCATTATATTGACACATTATTGGTGTGATGTAGCGTGAGGGGATATGACGTCATTTTTGTTTACGTTCAGCATTACTGATTTGAACTGACTTTTAATGTAATCTAGAATTATTTCCTTTGAATAAAAAAATTGAAATTCTTTGTTGGAGATTGCGTTGAAATACTCCGAGTTTTTATTACTTGTTATTCTTTGTTCAGCATTAGCTGGTGTTAAATTCGCTTATCTCTAGTTGAGGTATTGCTTCATCACGATGAGTCAAGGGGGTTTAAATTGCTCTGTTTGAGATCCAAAGACACAAAACTTTAAAGATGTGCCAATTTTGAGCATACTGTAATTTGACCACAAAAAAAAACATTGCGTGTTACCTGTACTATATTAAACATCGTGACCAAAAGTAAAGTATTAATGTCAGAGGTCAGCTGACTCGTTGTGGTTTTGATATTAGTAAGGACATTTATTCGACACAGACCCTCTGTTGTTTGGAGAAGTTCTGTGACACATTACAATCGTCGTTCCTTGCGGAAATAAAAAACTTAGAGTCCATCTGTCTTCTCTTCATATATAGTCATATATATGATGATTTATCTATCTCTCGCCATAAAGAGCCTGACAGATGATAATAAACCCATGTCTTGTCATACAGTCTTTTATTTGATAATAAAGCCCTCATGTTTCATATAAAATCTGATAGACGGACTTCGTTTCTTACACAGTGGTATCCCGTGGAATGAATCTGTTAGGAAAGACTAAGGCTTGTCGGACTTCTGAAATTTGGAAATATGCAAATGAAAAGAAGGGCGAGTTGGGAGGATGAGGAGAGAATTTAATAATTAAAAAAAACCGTAAAAACAAAGTATTTGACTATAAATCCCTTATATATGAGACATAACTAAAAGTATTGATTATGTTCAAACGCGACAAACATTTACAGAGTGAAACCGAAATTATCTCCCCTGGCTTTAAGACTGGGGGAAAGGGGAGGCAGGGCCGTCTTAACGCATAGGCCCGTTGGGCATTTGCCCGGGGGCCCATGAGCATAGGGGCCCAATGGGAATAGGTTTATTTATATATATTATGTATATTTATTTTTTATTCCTGCGGGGGAGGGGCTCAACACTTTTTATTTGCCCGTGGGCCCAAACTGGTGTAAAGACGGCTCTGGGGGAGGGGTTTGGGCATGGACGCGTGGCGTCAACGCGTTAACTCAACTACATGTGGTTTACTTGGTTAAAACTCGAGATGTGTTCACCGGTGACTGGCGTGAAGTCAAGTGACCCGTAAAATGTAAACAATAGCGACCGCTACATATAGCTTATATAGATAAACTAATAAAACAAACCCGTAAAAACACAGTTTTTGACTATAAATCCCTTATATATGAGACATAATTAACAGTATTGATTATTTTCAAACGCCACAAACATTTACAGACTGAATCTGTCTTAACTCAACTTTGCTTCATAACCCTAGGGGGGGGCGAGCTCAGCATGACACGTAAAATGTAAACAAAAGCACGCCGGTACTTCGATGGGTCGCCTCAACGCGTCAACTCAAACTCTCACGTGGGAAAAAAACAATAACAAACAGTGAATTTGAATTACATACGTTATATAAGGATAAACTAAAAATGCATTAATTTAATTACGGTACGTTCGATCGATCTGAAATTTTGATACGATGCATTGTTAGGTGAGACGGGTCAGTGTGCCAAATTTCAGCTCGATTGCTTGACGGGAAGTGGGTCATTTTTTACTTTTGTCGGAAAAACAAAAGTAAATAAAACAAACCCGTAAAAACAAAGTTTTTGACTATAAATCCCTTATATATGAGACATAACTAACAGTATTGATTATTTTCAAACGCGACAAACATTTTCAGACTGAATCTGTCTGAATTCAACTTTGCTTCATAACCGTGGTGGGGGAGGGGAAAAGTCTGGTCACCGATCGCATGAACCGAGCTCAGCGTGACACGTAAAATGTAAACAAAAACACGCTGGTACTTCGATGGGTCGCGTCAACGCGTGACTGAACAATCACGTGAAATAAAACAAACACGTAAAAACAAAAATTTTGACTATAAATCCCTTATATATGAGTCATAACTAACAGTATTGATTATTTTCAAACGCGACAAGCATTTACAGACTGAATCTGTCTTAACTCAACTTTGCTTCATAACCCTGGGGGGGCCGAGTTCAGCATGACACGTAAAATGTAAACAAAATCACGCCGGTACTTCGATGGGTCGACGTCAAAGCGTCATCTCAAACTCTCAAGAGGGAAAAAAACAATAACAAACCGTGAATTTGAATTACATACGTTATATAAGGATAAACTAAAAATGCATTCATTTATTTACGGTACGTTCGATCGTATTTCAAATTTCAGCTCGATCGGATCACTGGAAGTGGGTCATTTTTGACTTTTGTTTTTCCGCCCGCCCAAGACAGACAGAGAGAGATGACGAGACGGCGGTGAAGTTAATATAAGGGATTTAAAAATGCATTAATTTCATTACGGTATGTTCAAGCGATCTAAAATTTTGATACGATGCATTGCTAGGTGACACGGGTCTGTGTGCCGAATTTCAGCTCGATGGCTTCACGGGAAGGGGGTCATTTTTTACTTTTGTTTTTCCGCCCGACGACGAACGACAGAGAGAGACGGCGGTGAAGTTAATATAAGGGATTTAATAAAACAACCCCGTAAAAACAAAGTATTTGACTATAAATCCCTTATATATGAGACATAACTAAAAGTATTGATTATGTTCAAACGCGACAAACATTTACAGACTGAAACCGAAATTATCTCCCCTGGCTTTAAAACTGGGGGAAGGGGGAGGGGGTGTGGACATGGACGGGTGGCGTTAACGCGTTACTCAACTCCAGGTGGTTTACCTGGTTAAAACACGAGATGTGTTCACCGATTGCTGGCGTGAAATCACGTGACCCGTAAAATGTAAACAATAGCGACCGCTACATATAGTTAATATAGATGAACTAAAAATGCATTAATTTAATAACTGTACGTTTGATCGATCTGAAATTTTGATACGATGCATTGTTAGGTGACACGAGCCTATGTGTCAAATTTCAGCTGGATAGCATCACGTTAAGTGGGTAATTTTTTACTTTTGTTTTTCCGCCCGACGACTAACGACGGAGAGAGACACCGGTGAAGTTAATATAAGGGATTTAATAAAAACAAACCCGTAAAAACAAAGTTTTTGACTATAAATCCCTTATATATGAGACATAACTAAAAGTATTGATTATTTTGAAACGCGACAAATATTTACAGACTGAATCTGTCTTAACTCCCCTTTGGTTTTAACCCCTGGGGGTGGGAGAGGGGAAAGGTCTTGTCACCGATCGCTGGACCGAGCTCAGCGTGAACCCGCAAAATGTAAACAAAAACACGCTGGTACACCTGGTTAAAACACGAGATGTGTTCACCTCTGGCTCGCGTGAAGTCAATTGGCCCGTAAAATGTAAACGATAACGACAGCTACATATAGTTTATAAAGATAAACTAAAAATGCATTAACTTAATTACGGTACGTTCGATCGGTCTGAAATTTTGATACGATGCATTGTTAGGTGACACGGGTCGGTGTGCCAAATTTCAGCTGGATACCTTCACGAGAAGTGGGACATTTTTTACTTTTGTTTTTCCGCGGTGCCCGCCCAAGACAGACAGAGAGACAGAGAGAGACGGCGGTGAAGTTAATACATGTATAAGGGATTTTAAAATGAAAGAGAGCCTGATGTGGTGTGGTGTTTTTCATTTTATTTTATTTCATTTTTGTTCTGTTTGTGAAGATTAACAGTCGTGGTTTTCTCATTACAATGCAGCATTTTTTTCTAGTGTCAGTCCCTGATGTTGGTAAGTGTTTTAGCATAACTAGCAGTGCTTTGTCTTTTGTTTTTAAAATATTATCGCCCCGGCGCTGAAAGAATCCAACGATTCCCCGCTGAAGTTTGGTGTAAATCGTGTTTCGTAGAACGAGCAGCCCATAGAACGAACAGCCCTAAGAACGAACATCCCTGAGAACGAACAGCCCTTAGAACGAACAGCCCTTATAATGAACAGCCCTTAGAACCTACAGCCCCTAGAACGAACGTACCGTCAAAACCGATTGCGTTCAATCAATAATTTACCTCTGTAACAGTCTGATGAATGTTTATGTATCCATTTCTCTTCTTAAAGTCTGGAAGATGGTCATAAATCCATTGCTATTCAAATGCATTATAATACATGGTGATGTATTCATATCTATTCATATAGATTATGATGGGTGAGGAAATATAAACCATCTTACAAAAATGTTCTTAAATGGATATACTTGTTTTGGGATTAAAGTTTTTCATGGGAAAAAATCGAGTGACTTGAAAATTACCAGTCTCACTGTATTGTAAGTGTTTAACTAGATTATTCCTAGGTCATCTTTGACAGCACTGGAGCCACTACTTGATAATGTTACCGGCTCACACATCTTCATTTTTCTAGTCAATTTGGAGAGACGTTTTTCTGTAAGGTTTAGTCCTGCCCAGGCTTTTAGTATATCATCATGGTCCTTGTGTGTGCGCGAGTATGAATGACAGTATGTTGTTTGTATGCACCTACGATATAAATGATGTAGCTAAAACAGTGAATTTACCTGTTTTGTAACCCTAGCGCCTTACCCTATAATTTTGTAACCTCTGCTCCTTAAAAAATAAGTGATAAAGGATATTTGTATTTAAGCAATATTATCCTATAGCTATTAAATGAACTGTCTAATTCATTCCGACATTTAAATGGACCAAAAACCAGCATGCGTCGGTTTATCATGAGAAATCAAATCAATTACTACCGTCTGTATGGTGGCCGGACATCATGGGCTGCCGTGTCCGCTAGGACAGTGATACTCAAAGTGGTGGTCCGCGGGTCGGTGCCGGTCCGTGGGCCATCCGCCGCCGGTCTGCAGAAATTATCAAGAAAGGGCAGAAAATATTATAAATATAATCCTCCCTCTGCAACCATTAAATAATAACCCTGTAGAATATGTCAATTTTTCATCAATAAGCACATCAAATGAAACAAATAAAATAAATTACATTTCGCAACCTCATCTTTACAGTTAAAATAGTGCACCGTTCCCTGGAGCAGTGGGAAAATTCCTGCCGGTCCACCATACTAAAAAATTTTAGAAGCACTGCGCTAAGAGACGTGTTTTTTTAAAGATATCTTCTCTACTTGTGACGTCATTAGATAGACATGATAGGCAAATAAATATTTTTAAAAGGAAAGATACAAAAAACATTACGTCGAAAAAAATGTGGTGCTCCTGAGTGGTACAATAAGTGTTTTTAAGCTTTCTTTTCTGTGGAAAATCTTACGTTCGAACAGCACTTATTCTTAATGCCTGGTTTTAATATTGATTCCCGTCAGCTAGGCATTGGTGGTTACTCCTGAGTTTCGAGAAATTTCATAAAGTAAACTATGATACCACCCACTGTTCCCTTTCTTTGTATATTATTTGTCACTGCCTACGGTCTTTATTAATCTTTATCAACAAAGCCGGGCTCTGATTTTAAACACCTAGTGTGAGATTTGTTTCTAACTTGTTTTCTTGATGCCGAATAGCCCATGCTATCCTCCCAATGCAAGAGCAAGGAACCATAATGCATTAATCATCAGACGACTTCTCTTCTCAGCGGCGATCAATCACAAGGGAGGTCATCATTTATGGAAAATGAGATCGATGCCGTTTCCCACATGTGTCCAAATATTCCCACAACTTTAGTAACTTTCTTTGCATCCTTACCCTGTGGTATTGCTGAGTTATGCCCCAAAAAAATGAGTCGTATAAGAAAAAAAAATAGTTTCATTTTCCATTATAAACCCTTTGGTGCAAGTATAGGTAATTACTCAATTATTTATAATTTCTTTCAAATCCGAACTACATTAGTTCACAACTTATGAACTGAAAATGGTTATAATAACAGTAAGATCTTCTTTGCTTGTTGTTGTTCTATAACCATGAGACTTGATTTAAAGATAAATAATATTTTGTCTCTGCTTCAGGAAATATTAAGAGGTCAAAATTTTTATTTATTTTTAAATCAAGGTGACCGTTTCTATTAATAGAGATATTAAAATAGCATTTATGGACTGTTTTACTGACAGGAAAGTTGTCGAAGAACATGCAAATAAACTCAAAATAGTAGTAAAGGCAGGTGGTCGAGATAGTTTCCCCCACCAAAAAAGAAAGATGTATTTGATTTGTGGAAGTTTTCTTTTTCAAAGATGTTACCAATATTTATTGATCAATTTCCAAGAATAATCGCGTGCAAGTCGTGGGGACGCGGTGGTCGAGTGGCAGCGCACTGGACTGTCGTACCGATGGTCACGGGTTCGAATCCGTGTGAAGGCAAGGGTTTGATCCCGGGGCCTAGGGCGTCCCTGAGTCACCCCGCTCCAAATGGGTACCTAACACTGGGTAATGCGTGGAACCCACAAAGCCGTGGCCTGTGAATGCTGCATCACTTGCCAACAGATCATCTGTCATGGTCTGTGGACGCAACTATCTTCTGCATAGAAGGAGCGTCTGTATAGATAAGACAAAGACAAGTCATCTTGCTTTTAATACAAAGATAATGGAATACAGCTATCAGATAGACATAGGAATAAAAACACTTTTCTTATTCCGTATTCCGTATGCAAGAAAAAACGTTCTTCCCATCTGGAATTTGGGCGTGGAATGGTTTGACTGGTCAAACTAGGAAAAACCATCACACTATCAACATATAATAAATATATAATAAAAATGCAAGACTATACATGTACCATGAATAAGTGTAAGACGCTTCAGTAATAGATATTAGATATAACGACATGACCAGATATGATAACTGGTCGGTTTATCTTAGTGGTATCGATCCTAATAATTGAAACCTCAATGGATAAAAACTATTTGTTTTTCACATTGCACTAAGATAATTCAAGATTCATTTCTTTGAATTTCGTAAACTTAATATTCGTGCACTTACAGTAATGCTTTAAGCATAATTAATCTATGACAACCCAATTTTATTCTGGGACGTGTTGTTTTCTGTCCACACTCATTATGTTTGTTTAACCCATTAAGCTGTTTCTCTCGACTTGGGATAAAGTTAATAAATGGATAATCATATTATCAATAATTTTATGTTTTAATGATTACAACCGCATGTGTATCATTCAAGTAGCAGTTAATCATCTTTCATTGGTTAATGGGATAAAATTTGTGCATTTTAGAAATCACTCAAAATCACTTTATTTTTCTTTAAGTTTAGGTCGTTTCTACAGAATGATTTTGTTATGAATAATGGGTTATGACGAAGTAAATTTTACAAAATAAAATAGAATTTTTTTTAAAATAAATAACACATTTACAATTTACGGTATTTCAAAATGCATTACGAAAATCAGACCGCAGAAGGGGAGATCAGCACAAAAGGAAAACAAAGAATTCGAATTGAATGTAGGTAACTGAAACTTGAAACTTAAAATGTATCATTTTTACTTGTATTTTGAAATCTTCTCTGCACATAATTTTTTGCGTTATATAACATGAGAATATTCAAACTATAAACTACTTTTAATCCAATTAAACGTAACTTTCGTAAACTTATATTTAAAAGATATTCTTACGTAAATATTGATATTGAAACGTTGATATTAACGCACTTACCGCTCTATTGTCTAATGTAATGACAACATACATGAATAATTCAGGTAATCAAGTCATAGCAAATCTTGAAACCCACAATTCTAAAATTTGCTCGCATTTCGTATAGAAATAACCCGCCCAATAGTGGCGACGGCAGCGCGTCAACAGCCAACAAGGATACATGGCCAAAACACCCATTCCAATGACGCACTTCACTAAACACACAAATCCTATAACGCACTTTTAAAAAACTCCAATTAGTGATTTAACTTATGTAAAAAAAATCATCATGACATTTGAATCATTCGTTACATCCATACGTAAAAAAAATACAAAATAAATATTTGTGATAACCCTCAAAAATGTCTTATATTTTCCCCAGATCCACATTTTGGTGACACAGTTTACCGGGAGAATCGACTACTCCCTTGACCTCTTAGTGATCCGCATGGCCAGCAGCAACCAGATCCTTGACCCCTGGCTGTACGTCATCTTTCGGAAAAACTCTTTGCTAAGAATTTTCAGGCGCATCAAGGCCTGCTTCGGGAAGAGAACGGGCCCGCCCCGCAACGGCACTGTGAAAGGCCCGTCCGTGCGATACGTCATGGGAAATAAAAGCTTCACATTCGAGGCGACAACGGTCGGGAAAACTGTCATTGGGGCTCCGAGGGGGTACAATCGATCTCCGTCATACAACAGACAACCCGAGGAATACGCCGATGACAGCGTCGCCAGCAACGACAGCGTACCGAGGCTGATGTCCATCTGCTCGGACAACGATGACGCGAGATCCAGGCGAAGAAGTGATTTGAACCCTTTGATCAACCTACGACTGGGAAGCTCACCCACGGACGTCCGTAAATTCAGCTACTCGGAAGGCTGGCAGAACGGCAACCAGATCTCCGTGGTGTCGAGAAACATCCCTTCCGAACAGAGCGTGTCTCTCCCGCTGTTGGATCACCGCGCGAAGATAAACGCCGCGGCGTCTGCCACGGACAAAAATTGCGTGGTAGACCGATCGGATTCTAAGGAAATATTTCACGGAGTCTACGATTCTGTCGGCTCCACCAGACATCTAAAGAATCCTTTCACGGAAAGCGACATCCATCCTGATACACCCACCAAGGTCAATGACCACTCGTCGAACTCGCCGCTCGTGTCTTCTTCGGGTCTAAGCGGTTCTCTCTCGCCCGTACAACGGCATCGTCCTCGAACTCTGGTTATTACCGACTCAAACTATGTTGTCTTCAATCCGCCCTTGGCGACTCCGGAAAATCTCAGCACCCCATCTCCGATACGACCTAGATCGTCCAAATGTCACGGGCTGAAAAATTCTCAAAACTCAGAAGCCTCAACGAATAGCGACATTCCAATCAAATCAGATCCAACTTCTAGCAACGGAGATGTGCGACGAACATTAAACCTTCACGATGCTCCGCTGAATCAGCACGGAACCGTGACATCACAAAATATCACCGACACTAATTTCCCGCCAAGAGAGGAGAACCGTAAAGAAAATTATCTCCCTGATAACACTGCTGGCCAGTTACCTCCTTGCATCCTTCTCTGTAAAATAAACGGCCATTTAGGGAGACCTGAAATGGAAGCATCCGTGACCAAAAACATTCACGAAAGTAACGAAACAAATCTATACGAGAAGAACGGATTCCGACTAAATGGTGTTTTTAATAACACTACCGCAACTGGGCGAGAGATAAGGAATCCGAAGTTGGTGAGCGTTTTGAACGTCGGGGACGTACCTGCAGGGTTGACATCTGGTTTTTGTGGCAATGCGACAACGAATATGTCACTAGTGAATCGAAGAGGAAAGTTGAAATACGGTGAAGATGATGGGAAGACATAACCATGGTGGCATCAAGGAGTGTACTTGTGTTTCTCTTTTTTTTTCTGGATGCGTTGTAAGATTGGCTTGAAATGGTTATTTCTTAAAATATTGTATTTAGTTGTGTGTCCAACCCGTGAAACAAAAACAAACCAAACTTGCTGAACAATCGTTTACTCTCACGTATAGGCGATATGAATAGCTTAAGAGATCCGTCAACAGCCACTTGCTGTACACACAGTTTAAGATCATGTGGGCAACCAATTGCTGGTCGATTGGAAATGGCTTTGAGACATTGCGTGGTATAAATATTAATGACATGTTTAAAAAACAATTGTGAAAAAATTTCGAAACAGTATCTGTTGTTTGTTTTTTCCCGTCTTTTTACACGTGGAAGATATTGAGAATGTGTAATTACAAACACATGGGCTACTTTTGGACTCTATACTACCACTTGCTCGGAATTATTTAGAAGACACGCTCAACGGATGATGGGCTCCTACAATGCGGGATTCTTGTGTAATGCACTCAATAGAAGTGAAGACCGGATCCCTTCACTGCGAGCTACACAACTGACAAAGTGGGAATTGACCAATCAATGGTAATTTTACAAACAAAACGTGTCTTCACCAAACTTCCCGCCAAAGCCTGTGGATGAAGAAACATGCTCAATCCTTAACTTATACAAGACCAAACACTACTACGTTGTTTTTTTTTAATTGTTTTTTTTTATTATTATTATTTTTTTTGTAATTGGTGTGTTTGATATCATCTTTTTATCTCAACACAGCATTTCCTTTTGTGTCTCTCTCCCTCTCCTCTCTCTCTCTCTCTCTCTCTCTCTCTCTCTCTCTCTCTCCTCTCTCTCTCTCTCTCTCTCTCTCTCTCTCTCTCTCTCTCTCTCTCTCTCTCTCTCTCTCTCTCTGCAGAGTTTTTTCGTTACTAATGTGAGCCACATTTCCAATTTTACAAACTAACATCTTTCCTTTTTTCACCCTCTGTCAATTTATTTTTTCTTTCTTGTCCTTCTTCCCAATTTACTCTTCTTTTTTTTCTCTTTGTATTTATTTTTCCTCTCACTTTCAACATTTGAAATTGCAAAGTGACCTGTTGATTTTTGCAATTTTTTTTTAATAGGAATTTATTTGAAACATTTCATTCTGATGTTAGAGCCGCACACTGTTAATGACTTAGATAGGGCTTCGTCCGTAATTATGTTGAGAAATGAAGGTTCAACTATTTCAAATGGTGGACTTATGTGTGTGTAAGAACTGGAAGCTTGATTTGATGAATAAGTGTGTGTGTGTGTGTGAGAGAGAGAGGAGGGGGGGGGGATTTTGTTCATTACATTTTTTGCTTTCAAATACAATTTAATTATTCTATTTTCACAACCATGTAATTATATTCACAATTAAACCAACATCTATTTTTGTTTTTTTCCACAGACGTAGTTTGTTACTTGTATTCTAATTTTAATATGTCTCATCTATTTCGGTGTTGTTATTTGTTTTGTTTTTTAGTCTTGTGTTAACACAAAGGGACGAGATGGCGTCCAGCACGCAGAATCAAGAAAATGTGATTGAAGACGTATTATTTAACAGATGATTTGGGAGCAGTGTGGACCGTGGCGATTTATCTGTGGCTCAAACCTATTGGAATCGTGTTATTTTTCAAGCGATACTACTGAGCTTATATTTGCGGATTCCAATAAATATCCCCACCACCTCAAAAGCACAAAAAAATTAAAAATATATCCTCCTGAGCCATGCTCATCAAATACCCCCCCCCTCATGTGCCCACGCATATCAATCACAGAATCACAGGTGTTGACATCATCACTTAAGACAGACACGCAAATTATCATTCTTACATATTTTTTTTATTCCATTTAAAGCATTTCCTGTTCCTGTTGTTATTTTAAAAAAACGGAATGATATTTGGAAGACCAGAATAACAGTCAATTTCAGTTTTAATAAAAATAAGAGGCCGTGGTTCTCAAGGTGGGTGGCAGTTGTCATCAATTACAGTAAGGCGGTGTTTACACTAGAAGTTGATCACTCCACCTACCAGTTAGCCGACCACCGAGGCCACCATTGTGAGAGGACCCAACTCATTCGGCCGAGCTCTGGTAAATGGGAATCGGGTGAATGAAGTCAACTGCTCTAAATTATTTGTTGAAAAACACGTGGGTGAGTTCGGATTTTCGTTACAGCAAAACGTTTTCACACAAAATTTTGATGGTGCGTTTCCTGTCTGTGACGTCACTAATACTAACTTTCAGTTCTATCCAGTTCAATGATTTGAGAAAAAAGACATAGGCGATTTAATTATTGCTGCAAGGGAGTTAAGTAGGCCAGTCAAAGCCTCCCCCAAACCCCCCAAAAAGGAGGCCCGGGGGGGGGGTTAGGCCCGAAACACCACAGTTATTGCGTCAAAAATAGAAAGGTTAAACCTTGTAAATAATCCCACGTTACGTGAGCAAAGATGCGACACCTCCCGTCTCTCATTGTCGGCATTGTTCGGCAACTGGAACACAACACTTCCATTAAGCGCTGTCAGCGACGGGCGGACATAATTAAATGGCGGTCCATCAGTCGACCATTGTCCAGCAGAGCGGTCTGACGGGTGAGTGCTGTTTCAGGGTGGCCTCACTTACGGGGCGCGGATGAATACATTCGAACCCGGCCGCTACATAGGGAGCTCTCACAAGTGGTCGTGTATAATGGGCTCTGATGACCGCGAACGTGCAATGCGTCATTTGATGACACCCCTAACCCTGGGGAAAGGAAACTTGACGTCATCTGGATGACGTGTATTTGCTGAGTCAGCAAAACAAAACTAATGTTGGGAAGGGAAGGTTGGAGGGGTTATAAAGGATACAGCCAAACTACTTTCAAATATGTCATTAATGTAAGTATTCAACTTGACTATGCTTTTTGTTTCCATGGCGAAATATTTACTTCAGATCACAGCTGGAAGTACAGAGCTGAAGGCACTTGCATTTTGTTGAGTCTTATGAATATGGGGCCGTCCATAAATGACGTCACGCGATTTTGGCTAATTTTCCACCCCCCTCCCCCTCGTCACACGTCGTCACAAAAACTTAGACCCCCCCCCCTTTTTTGCAATATGACGTCATAAAGCTTTGCGCCCCCCCCCAAACCTAAAAGCCGTATTTTCTAATTGAAAATGAGCATGTTTCAAATCACTTTTGTGTCATTTAAGTATGTATTTAGTGTGAGGATGCACTCTAATATCGAAACACCCGTGAAGCCATGTCAAATTTCATTTCAAAAATTATAAGCAATCAAATATTTAAGTGGAACTTTTATTTAAAGTTGCACGCTTTGACCTGACGTCACATTTCTTAAACACTCCCTCCCCCTCGTCACAAGGATGTTTGACGTCATTTATGGACGGCCGCGCAGATATCTAACAGACGCCGCGCAGCAGTTGCAATTACCGCGCAGCAAATTTTGTAAAATATTGCGCACAAAAAAGGACGCTGTGCAACTGGTGTATAAAATGGTGATTTAAATTAGTTAGTTGTAATCTTACATTGCACGTTGTGATGACTTAAAATAGTATGTTGCCGGGAGTTGAAATTCGACCCCGGCCTGTTGTCGCTGTAAAGTCCATCCCTGCCTGCTCTGATCATGATTGAATAATTGACAACCAGGCCGTGTTTACAGTACGTCCAACAGATCAAAGTCCGTCAATTATCGGTATCCGACAAACCACCGTGAACAGGCTTGCTCATTGAAAATTCCCCACGATAAAAGAGAAGCCTGGAAGAAATTCTCTATACACCGTATCAGATGGTGTGCAAAAGATTTGGGTCATCCTTATTGTAAGTAGTGATGCTCCTCGGGTTGTTGTAAGTAGTGATGCTCCTCGGGTTGTTGTAAGTAGTGATGCTCCTCGGGTTGTTGTAAGTAGTGATGCTCCTCGGGTTGTTGTAAGTAGTGATGCTCCTCGGGTTGTTGTAAGTAGTGATGCTCCTCGGGTTGTTGTAAGTAGTGATGCTCCTCGGGTTGTTGTAAGTAGTGATGCTCCTCGGGTTGTTGTAAGTAGTGATGCTCCTCGGGTTGTTGTAAGTAGTGATGCTCCTCGGGTTGTTGTAAGTAGTGATGCTCCTCGGGTTGTTGTAAGTAGTGATGCTCCTCGGGTTGTTGTAAGTAGTGATGCTCCTCGGGTTGTTGTAAGTAGTGATGCTCCTCGGGTTGTTGTAAGTAGTGATGCTCCTCGGGTTGTTGTAAGTAGTGATGCTCCTCGGGTTGTTGTAAGTAGTGATGCTCCTCGGGTTGTTGTAAGTAGTGATGCTCCTCGGGTTGATTGTCGCTGACACTTATTCATTTCCTAAATTGGGTATTGGAAGGTATGTCTGGACCAGTGGCGGATTCAGCTATAGGGCAGGGGGGGCGGCTTGCCCCCCCGCGCCCCTGTTGGGTATAAAATGGCGCCCCCCTAAAGACGCCCTCGATGAACACCAAAAAGGTGTCACTAGAGCAGAAAAAAATATTTCTAAACACGAAACTTGTAATCAACACCAAACTGCTTGCTAAATATTGTATATCAAATGATGAAACGGTAATATCTGGTTTAAATCAATCACTCGCATCTGAATTATCGGCGACAATTGATAATGTAGTTAAGTCTGCACAATTATTTTCTTTAATTATTGAATCAACCATTGATATATCTAGAATTGATCAGATGTCAGTTTCTTTACATTCAGTTTTAAAATCAGGACATGTTGTGGAAAGATTTATAGGCTTTTATACTTTGGTAAACAGCGGCTGGATAACGAATAGTGCGCTAGTCTCACAAGCTGAGGGGCGTGGCATCTAGCCCACGTTAAAGCCACAATAAAAATAAATAAAGGTAAAAAAAGATTTTCAAAAACCACGTTTTTATAAGTGTACTAAAAAGAAGAAAATAAATTAAAACTTATAAATTCAAGTTCATGTACTTTGATTTAATATGACTAAAAACTTGGGGCGGGTTTTTGGTATAAAAGTTAAAGAGAGATCTATAAGTGAGAGAATGAGTGAAATGCATATGTAAAACCTCATAAGCGCCCTCGTAAATAAAAAATGCTCCCGCATTTGCTGAGAAGATTTTAACGGAAATAAAAATGTGAAACATTGATTTCACACTCTGTCGAGGACAGGCATACTCTGGAATTAAGAGTGGCCTTTAAACTCAGATAAAGAAACTTTCACCCAATTATTGTGCCCATGTTTTGAATTTGGTTACTATCGAGGCAATGTCTGTAAACAGTGGTATACAGTTGTTTTTTGGCGCAGATTTAAGGTTGTATGCATTCCTTACGTCTAGTTTACCACGTCTACATACTCTTAAAGAATAAAAGAAATCTCAATATGAATCAACAGTAGATACTCTGAAACGAATTTCTGATACAAGATGTGCAAGCCGTAAGTATGCAGTTCATGCAGTTGTTGGATCATTCTCTGCTATTCTAGCCACACTTGATTCAGGGGAATCAACAGAATAGAAAGGAAGTGTCAGAGCAGAAGCTATGGGACTATCTGTTTTAATAACAAAATATTCTTTTGTTTTTCTGATGCTATTTGTACAAAAGTTATCTTCATGTTATCAAACTACTTGCAACGCCTTTGCAAAACAGTTGATCGAAGTTGGAAAAAATAAGTTTGTTTAATATGAGAAGCGATGACGCTTTTGAAATGCTGAATGTAGATGTCAAATAATTTATTAACGAAAATGGTTCAAAACTATGTAGATGTTAAAACAGAATTTAAAGAAAATTGAATTGCAAAAAAGTAAAGTATGGCAGGCAAACTTAGCAGAGATAAAATGGCTGATGATCCAACTACACGCTTTAAATCTGAAACGTACTTCACTATCATGGATAAACTTGTAACACAAATAGATGATCGATATAATGACTTTCGGAGCACAGTTACTTATTTCTATGGTATTGATCCATCACAAATGTCGGAGGAAAATAAAGATTATTTTCAAAGTTTATGCAAAATTTACAAACACGACATTAACCTTGAAGAAGCAATCGTAGAATATAAGATGTGTATGCATTAACACAGCCACCCTTTCCTAGTAAACTAAAACTTAAAAAGGTTCAGCCATTCTTGACTGAAAAAACTAATGGCATCGGGTCTCACTAATTTGTCAATACTCCAATACTCTATAAAATTTACATGACTCTTCCTGTTAGTAGTGCTACTGCTTAAAGATGTTTCAGTAGATTGAAACTCATCAAAAATTATTTGCGCTCAACAATGACAAACGAACGTCTGTCTGAATTGGCATTAATTTCAATTGAACGTGATCTAGCTGAGAACGTTGACTTTGAATCAAGGATAAATCGTTTTGCTTAAATGAAATCACATAGAAAGCAATTTATATAGGGCTGAGGTCTCTATCTTATCGTATCTTATCTGTTACAGACGCTCCTTCTATACAGAAGAATATTGCGTCATATGCTTATCCATGGTTTGTATTTAGTCCTGCATTCTTATTAGAGTATTGAATGTTTATTTAAGGCACTTACAATCATTGTTTATGTAAAGTTAATAGATTTTCCCAAAGTTTGATGCTCAAACTTCCAGTGATAAATTATTTTTTAAAAAATTCTGAAGTAAATTGTTTAGTTTATTTATAAGTATAATATTATTGGCACTCTTTGTGTATGTGTTACTAATCCTGACCAATCCACTCAACCAAAATCTCTGTGTTTTTCATTATTCGTAGCATCAGATTACCTGGACTTAAACTGAACTATTTTGTCAGATAAAATTCTCATTTCATTCTTTCAGATAGAAAACTATTACAAGAACTAAAAACAGAAACTATAAAAATTTTGTTAGTAAAAATAAGTTGTTCTCTTTGGAACTAAGTTCATAATTTACTGTAATCTTTTTATCCTACATATGATATATGCATATAATACGTATATGATAAATGATTTCTTTAATTACTTAGGCCTTTTATTAATGATTAACATTTTTTTAAAATACATTATATTTTATTTGCATTTGTGACCTAATACTCTCCTGAATATAAAGCAATTGTTTGTATATTGAAGAGATTCATTGCAATAATTTGATGTAAACAAAAATAATATTAAATACATGTAATGTACTTTGAATGATCAACACAGCATTTATTATTTAACACTTAGTTATTTGTTTGAGTTACTGTCAGTGCTATTTATGGCAAGCTGAACAAACTGATGAGACATCTTGCAGATAGTACAACAAACTATTGGAGGCCTATAAAAAATTTAATAAAATTATACCTCATTATCAAAACATTTTAGAAGTTTTATTTAGCACAAAGACTATAAACTTATTCTGTTGAGTTTTCTATGTTAAAGTCTGCTAGGATATTCAGCAATTGAAAGTGAACACAAAGGATTATGAGAAATTTAGATTTCGTCACAAATAACAGCTCCCAAATTAACTACCATTTTCATAAATTCAATTGATTAACCATATCTACGTAAGACTAGATGATATGTTTCTTTTTGTCTAGCAAGTTGCCATAGGGAAACTCTGAAAATGTATGTAACATAAACAACACATTTTAGATTTCATATTTGAGACTGCTGCAGTCTGTTAAGGTGAAAACTTATTAAAGTAAATCTCACATTTAAAGTGAGCAGAAAAGTTTTTTTAACATAAAATATAGCAAAAATAGTAAATCTCATATCAAATTTCTAATCTTCATTGCAGAACCAGCAATTTAGACAAATGAATTTTATTTCAGCACCTATAAATATTTGCACTAAGTGCATGAATAAATTATTTTTTTTGGCGCCCCTTGAAATTCTCCTCGCCCCCCCCACGAAGACAAACCTAAATCCGCCACTGGTCTGGACATACGACCTTTCAAATAAGTTGAAATTGCAGCTGATTCGTGATTGTTGGACCCTTGATAAAAATTATGATTTTAGAGCTGACAGTGAGGAAAACAGAGTTTTTAGTTTTTAGATATGCATGGTTATCAGACTATTCACCGTGGCTTGTATACTCGCAAATGTTAATAGGTGCCTTTTGCAAATATTGCGTGTTGTTTCTGCAAAAAAAGTAATTCTATGAGCTCAGTGGGTATTTGTCATCAAACCATGTACAAAATATAAAGATTTCAACGAAGATGCACGTAGCAACCTGCAAAGCACATTATGGCACAAAGGCTCTCATGAAGATGCAAGCAATTTTATTTGCTTTATTGGTGGAAGCCAAAGCAGTTTCTATAGATGAGCAGTTGGACTCATCATTTAGAAGACAAATTCAAGAAAATCGCAACGAACTGGGTACCATCATTTCTACAATCCTATTTTGGTGCATGCATGTTTTAGCACTTCATGGAAAAGAATTAAATTCTGGTAATTTTTATAACCTGTTAGAGTTTCGTGTTGAATCTGGAGATGAAGTTCTTGGTAATCGTTTATCAATTGGTTCTTGTAGTGCTGAGTATGGTTCATCGACAAAACGCCCCCGACAATTGGGCTCTGACATAACGGCCCCGACATAACGGCCCTGGACTAATAGATGGACAAATAGTAAAATTTACAATCAAATATATTCGTATTTTTACTCACCTATTCAGTGTCAGGTTTAGCTAACAATAAACAATAATAATAACACCACAAAAGTGAATTTAATAGCCTTTACGCGAAATGGTACCAATAACGGTTGTTTATTGACAAGAAAAAATATAATAACATCACAAGAAATAATTTTACAATTTTACCACTTTTTTTAAGGGTGAAAAAGATGACGAATGCTTAAAATGCAAAATAAAATTAATGTTTTTGTTAAAAAACATTAACAATTTGTCTGGGGCCGTTTTGACCGGGGCAGTTATGTCGGGGCCGTTTTGACGGGTAACCGCTGAGTGTTTACATTTTACGGGTCACTTGACTTCACCCCAGCCATAGGTGAACACATCTCGTGTTTTAACCAGGTGTACCAGCGTGCTTTTGTTTACATTTTGCGTGTCACGCTGAGCTCGGTCCATCGATCGGTGACCAGCCATTCCCCTCTCCCAACACCCCACCCCCCCCCCAGGGTTATAAATCAAAAGGCCGTTAAGACAGATTCAGACTGTAAATGTTTGTCGCGCTTGAATATAATCAATACTTTTAGATATACAGATATTGTTAAACAACTGGAATATTTATAACAATCAGTAATGTAATCAGTTATACTTGCAGATATAATTCTTTTTTATGTTGGATAAATGTAAACTGTCTTCCATGTAATAAACTTTAAGGAAATTTAGTTCAGTTTTATTGTAACAACTTTATGACTTTTTTATGACTTTTTTTTCTCAAATGTAGGGGGGGGGCCAAATGCCCCCCTTGCCCCCCCCCCTTCGCCCATGAGTATAACTACAATGTACATCGGGTATAATTAGATTGAGAGAGAAGACCCACACGTTGAAAGGATACTTACAAAAAAATGGAGGTTAATAACAGAAAATAAAATGTTCTTTTTGAATGGAATATTTTCAAATTATGCCTTAATGGTACTTAATGGTGAAAAGTGAAGCAGTGTTCACAATTTTCTATAGCCACGGCATACGCTAAGATGGTGTAGCTAGCACTATGCCCAGCCGCTTTTACTTTACCCCAACTTATGTCAGGTACCCAACAGAGCTGAGGTGACTCAGTGTCGCCCTTAGCCACGGGAACAAGCACCTGCCTACAAAGAGGTTCGAACCCGCGACTCTCGGTACGCTAGCTGCTCGGCCACATAGCCCTCTTTTTTTATATTAATGGCACCCTTCTACTCGGCTGGATAGCGAAGTCAGTAGTGCGCTCGCCTCACAAAGCTGAGGGGCGTGGGATCGAGCCCACAAAAAAGCCACAATATAAATGATACGCTAAGAAAGTCCTCCGCTGACCCCTGGAAGGGAATTGGGGCACCCACCAGGTATAACCAAGCCCCGAGTCCGCTCTAATGGAAACATTAGGGATCCCCTACGACCTTCGGGTTATGGGACTTACTTACTTACCCTACTATTGATTCTAATGAGGTTAAGTTCGTTTGTTTTTCATTTCATCACCGACGGTCGCTATTAGCTTACAATTGTTAATCATTTAACTAGAACTATAATTATTATTTTCTTCATTTAAATCAAGTTTGGGAATATTTTTAAAAAATTGGACAGAAGGTCAAGTTAATCCAATCTTCAAAGAAAATGTTTGAGCACATTATCTAAGTGCAGTCTTCAAGCGTTTTGAAAGTACCAAAAAAAAACAACAGAGGCGTCACTAGGGTTGGTGTCACCCAGTGCGGTGGCTACTGGCTCATGGTGTCACCTCCTCACGACCTACCCCATAGACCTCCTCCGAGTCTGCCAGCGCCAAATAACAAGAACATACATACTTGTACTTGTACTTGTACTTGCACTTGTACTTGTACACTTTGGTGTCATCCCTTATAATGGTGTCACCGGGTCCACACTCCCCCCCCACCCCCGCGTAACGCCTCTGCCAAAAACACACAAGACTTTCAGCATGGCTTCTGGAGTAATAGATCACGTGAAACATAGCTCCTTGATTTTGAGGAAGAATTGATGACCGACCTGGAGAGCAGACTGCTGTGCTGTTGATGGACTTCTCAAAAGGTATTTGATCTTGTAAACGATAGTTTCATTTTACAAATACCCCAAACCCCAGCTACCATCCCATGGTTATATAGGGATCAAAGACACTACCAACACATGGATATTTATTAAGGATCAAAGCCACTACCAACACATGGATATATGGGATCAAAGCCACTATCAACACATGGGTATTTATTAAGGATCAAAGCACCTACCAACACATGGATATATGGGATCAAAGCCAGTACCAACACATGGATATATGGGATCAAAGCCGCTACCAACACATGGATATATGGGATCAAAGCCGCTACCAACACATGGATATATGGGATCAAAGCTGCTATCAACACATGGATACATGGGATCAAAGCCTCTATCAACACATGGATATATGGGATCAAAGCCTCGATTAACACATGGATATATGGGATCAAACCTGCTATCAACCCATGGATATATGGGATCAAAGCTGCTATCCACACATGGATATATGGGATCAAAGCCTCTATCAACACATGGATATATGGGATCAAAGCCTCTATCAACACATGGATATATTGCTTCCTCAGTGGCATATGTCAGACAGTGGTGTTACACTACACAGCACAAGCTCTGTCTTCTTTGGTGTTAAATCAAGATTTTCCCATGGCTCAGGGCTAGGCCTCTGGCTACCCCGGGCTTGCATCATTCACCTGCCTCAGAATAGTGTGTTACATTGTAACTACAAGAATAAAGTTTTATGTCTTACAGAAATCTTATTTCTATTCATTTTTATGTTTAAAATATTTATCTTTTACACTAAATTGGTTCCTTTCATCCAATCCTCATTCTCACTAGCTTTTTACTAAGATGCAATGATCTTAGTTTTGTTGTTTTAATTTTAAACTTACGTAAGTCATTACACTGGTACTTACTTGATATTTATCTTTAACTCTGTGAATACAATTAAGCACCGTAATCCAACTATTCATAATACTATTATCAAAAGATATTTTGATAGATAAGCTGTACGTTGACGCAGAGGCGTCACTAGGGTTGGTGTCACCCGGGGCGGTAGCTCATGGTGTCACCCCTTCACGACTGAAGGGGTCGTCCATAAATGACGTCACGTGATGTTGCCGATTTTTACCCCACCCTCCCTCAGGGTCATACTTTGTCACAAAAACTTAGACCCCACCCCTTCTTTTACGATATGACGTCACAAAGCTTTGCCACCCCCCCCCCAAGCCGTATTTTCTCAATAACAATAGCATGTTGCAAATTATTTTTGTCAGTTAAATATGTATTTAGGGTAAATCTGCACTCTAATATCGTAACACGCGTGAAGCCATAGAAAACGCAAGTAAATAAATGGTAAATAATCAAATATTTAAGTGGAACTTTTATTTTAAGTTGTGCGTTTTTTATGCGACGTCACATTTATTTAAACACACCCTCCCCCTCGTCACACATCGTCACAGATGCGTGTCCCCCCTCCCTATGGTGGATTAAATGGGGGGTGTTGAATGGGCTAAAGCAAGGGCCCCCCCCAATAATTTAAGGTCCCCCCAAACTTATAATAAATTAAAGTGTATAATAAATATGCAGGCAAATGTTTGTATGAATCCCTGCACATGCCTTGGACAGTCATACGGCAATGCTGCACATATGAGTAGGAAGTATAACGGAAACCAGGCTATCCTTTATGAGAAGTGCAATGTTGCTCATTATATGCCGTGCACAGCTCATTCCATTAATTTGGTTGGGAAAAGTGCAGCAGGTTGTCCTGCTGCAGTCAGATTTTTTTGTCTTCTGCAAAATCTTTATACCCGGCTTGTTGCAACTACTCATCGTTGACAATTACTTCAAAAACACATGAAATTGATACATGTTAACAAAGCCTTGTGTGACACAAGATGGTAAGCCTGACATGATGATGTAAGGTCTGTTAATAACTCGTACCATGAGAGTATCGCAGCACTGGAAGAATTAGCAATAATTTAAAATCAACCACGTGACTGTCGACTTGAAGCAGAAGGATTTCTAAAGGAACTTGAACAACTGGAAGTCGCTATTTTACTTGAAATTTGGGAAACAATTTTAGAAAGTACTTCTCTCATTGCGTTTTTTAAAAGACAGCATTCTTAATTTGATTCCTATGAAGACAAAGGAAAGGACAAGTCCGTGGTGGTAAAAAAAGAGTATAAACAATATTCAATGATAATTTTTCTAAATAAAGAAAAAAAAAGAAAGCGTCAGTTTGTTAAAGGGACATCACATAAACAGCTTTCTCCCCGAGACAAAAATTCAAGATTGAGGTATTTCTGGTAATCATTGACAAACTTTCTTAAGCCCTACAACATCGGTTAGGCGCATATAAAGACATCCATGAGAATTTGGCTTTCTTACAAACCTAACTGAGCTCAGCAATTTCGCCATCCGATGGGCAGGAGCCAAGTTAATGGAAGAATATTCAAGCGATTTCGAAGACTGATTACCTTCAGAATTAGTCCAATTTTCAGAACTCTTAAAAAAATTATTGTCCAGCCCCAGGCTCGGGTAAGGAAAAGGAAGTTACCCAATGCGAAACTCAAAACGCGTGCACAGAACTAAAACTTTTGCTGCTTTTGAATGAGCTAAATTTCACACAGTCCTTTACACATGTACACATCGCACTTCCCATCTATCTTTCAATGATGACATCAAACTGCAGCTGAGAGCGATCCTTTTCAAAGTTGAAAAGAATATAAAATGAGTAAAAATGTGCATGGGACAACAAAGACTGAATATGCTCTCTCTAATGAGCATTGAAAAGGAACTTGTAAGCTTACTTAGCTTTACTGACTTGATTGAAAACTTCGCAATGAGAAAAATTCGAAACGAAAGTTGTAGGTTGAATTAATACTAATACATCTTTTTCAATAAATTTTTGATTTGAAATAGAGAAAACTATTCGTTATACCATGAAAAACAAAAGTTTAAAGAAAAAATATTTAATTAAACAACCCCGTAAAAACAAAGTTTTTGACTATAAATCCCTTATAGATGAGACATAACTAAAAGTATTGATTATATTCAAACATTTACAGACTGAATCTGTCTTAACTCAACTTTGCATCATAACCCTAGTGGGGGGGGAGGGGTGGGTGGGGGGAGAGGGGAAAAGTCTGGTCACCGATTCGCTTGACCGAGCTCAGAGTGACACGTAAAATGTAAACAAAAGCGCACCGTCGTTTCGTTGGGTCGCCTCAATGCTCAAACTTTCACGTGGCAAAAAAACAATAACAAATCGTGAATTAAAATTACATACCTCATATAAGGATAAACTAAAAATGCATTAATTTAATTACGGTACGTTCGATCGATCTGAAATTTTGATACGATGCATTGTTAGGTAAGACGGGTCCGTGTGCCAAATTTCAGTTCGATCGGATCATTGGAAGTGGGTCATTTTCGACTTTTGTTTTTCCGCCCGCCGAGCCCATGAGATGATGAGAGAGAGACAGAGAGACAGACAGAGAGAGAGACAGAGACGGCGGTGAAGTTAATATAAGGGATTTAATAATTAAACAACCCCGTAAAAACAAAGTTTTTGACTATAAATCCCTTATAGATGAGACATAACTAAAAGTATTGATTATATTCAAACATTTACAGACTGAATCTGTCTTAACTCAACTTTGCATCATAACCCTAGTGGGGGGGGGGAGGGGTGGGTGGGGGGAGAGGGGAAAAGTCTGGTCACCGATTCGCTTGACCGAGCTCAGAGTGACACGTAAAATGTAAACAAAAGCGCACCGTCGTTTCGTTGGGTCGCCTCAATGCTCAAACTTTCACGTGGCAAAAAAACAATAACAAATCGTGAATTAAAATTACATACCTCATATAAGGATAAACTAAAAATGCATTAATTTAATTACGGTACGTTCGATCGATCTGAAATTTTGATACGATGCATTGTTAGGTAAGACGGGTCCGTGTGCCAAATTTCAGTTCGATCGGATCATTGGAAGTGGGTCATTTTCGACTTTTGTTTTTCCGCCCGCCGAGCCCATGAGATGATGAGAGACAGACAGAGAGAGAGAGAGAGAGAGAGAGAGACAGAGACGGCGGTGAAGTTAATATAAGGGATTTAAAAATACGGAATAACACGTAACATTTTTTTAAGCGGGCTCGTTCGTAAGCACAAGACAGCGTAAGTCGGGATGGGACCGTCGTAACCGGAGGACTACCTGTATATAAACATGCATATCTATGCTTTCACACTTTTAATAAATATATATATATAACGAAATATTAACTCAAAGACATTGAATTAATAATTTTACTCTAGAAAAGATCAACAAAGAAAACCCATCCTTTGATTTTTATATTTTTTTAGGGGGGGGGGATAAAATCGTATTCCCCCCCACACCACTGTGGTGGAGGGAGTCGTGAGATGGGATTCGTCCATGCTGTCGGTGTGTCCAAGCCCAAATGGCTTTATTTCTTTTAAAACACAGGACACTGCCCCATTCATATCCAGCCTTTTTTAAAGATCTCTCTGCTGCGACTGTTTCTTTTCTTTTTTTCCTAGTTGTTTCCTAGTTAATGTTGTTTGTGTGTTGGGACTGTTTCATTATTGCAAGTTAACTGATATTTGTTTAATAAAAGTTTTCGCGTTTAACGTATTGCATTTTATTTCTTAATTTCTTTATAGATGAAAAAATGTGTTGTTTTTTTTTCTGACACAGTAAAATTTTAGGCTCGGGTGTCACCCCCTGATGGGTGTCACCCGGGGCGGTCCGCCCCCCTCGCCCCCCCCCCTAGTGACGCCACTGCGTTGACGACCATAAAGACAGCAGCTCTGATACTTATTGGAAACTAGACTTTTGTTAATTCATCTTTAAAACTATGTTAATGCCTGGACAATTCCTAGTGCAATGAACTAAAGCAAGAGGGATAATGAGTGTATTTCAGAAACTGCAAGGATGAATTGCTTCCCCTGGTCTGCTTATATACATGTATGCTATAGTATTGCTATATGGGGTGTCTTGATGTCATTCCGCAAGTATCATATTTTAGTAAGAGTAAAGTAAGTAATGTTATGAGATTTTTTAAATCATCACCAATATAAAAATATAATTAAAAAATCATTTTTAAAGAAATACCCGGTATATTAAAATTCATTTTTTTTAAATGGTCTCGGAGCATTATCATCAAACCATGAGGCTGATAAAATACAATATTCCTCTTTCTTTTGTCTACAAATAATTTGATGATGTCCCTTGAAGACAAATTATCTACCTTTATTGCCATAATGAAAGTATCACACTTGAAACCAGGAAGTTGAGCAGTGCAGTAGTTTGATGAATCCTTAGAGCAAAACACACATTTATTGAATATAAATTCTTACAGTTTTTCTACTTTTATATCCAATTTTTAGCTGAGCACAAGATCTGATAAATGTAAGACTGAATTTTGTGCAATACATCCACTCTCTGCAAATCATATTTTGTTTGGGGCCGGGGCATTAATTTTTAAAAAAAATTGTATTTTGAATACACGAAGATCTTGGTGTGTGTGATTGAGAGCTAATTGATATCAGCATAATAATATCTGGGAAGGGTTCCACTGGAACCTTTTAATTTATGGATTTAAAAATTAACCTTATAAAACCATATCTAATTTCTAAATGCATTTTAAAAAATTATCTCCATCAAAATTAAAGACCATTACACTTAAATATGTTTTAAAAAACAAAACAGACTGTGGCAATGGATAAATATTTAATGAGAATCAAGTGGGAAGCATTTCAGGAGACATTTTAAAAAGTTTGTAGTGCAAATCTGTCATTGAAGAGATCAGTCTCTAGATTTGACAATGAAAAATAGTAAACATTAAGCCATATGATCATTGTTAAGGTAGGACAATTTCAGCTCAGAAGTAAAAAAAAATAACAAAAATCAAACTATTTTGAGTTGGAGTTGTCCACATATAAGATATATTTTCATATTAAGTTTTAACACAGAAAAGAATAACTTAACTTGAGATAAACTTTTTTTTAACCATTCCTTACTGCCAGTTAAACCTTTTCCCAATTTTCTCATTTCAAGCATAAGTTGATTAACATTTGTTTAGCAGTACAAATGTTTTTTTAAAAATGTATGTTATTAAATTATTTCACACAAACAAGGCAAATCATGGGGTGGAGTAGGTTCTCCTGATAACTTAATCTGATAAGGGTGTTTTGATTCTGTACATAGACAAGTCATTTATTTAAATATGTAATCGATAAATTATTTAACTTTAGACATAGTTGTTGTTAGCTTTTAGAGGATAGTTTAACATTAATTAATAAAAGTGTGTTAAGTACTCTTTCAAATTATTGAATCCACATTTTATGAACTATCTGGGAAACTCAATTAATCACTTATACTATTGATATGAAATTGATGTGATTCTTTCTTACATTGCCATTATTATTTAAAAACTTTAAATGCTGATGACAAAATGTAACGTTTTTAATGACAACGTTAACATGGGTCTTTTATTCACATAGCTGTCCAGAGTAATTATTTATAGTTCTTTAAAACTAATATTCCTAACTCAAATAGTGTATAACTAAAGGGACTGAGCAAATTTTGTTATAAAAAAACAAGACATTTCAAAAGTAAAAACTACCATAATGGAACCGACTATTCTATTTATAAGTAATATATTGCTAGTTTTTTTTTCTTTCTAATAATGGCAACGCTAAACTCTTTGAGTATGAGAGTTTTGTGCTCATTTTGCATAACTTGTATTTTTACCATCTGAGTGTGCTGGGTCCTATCCTTAATTTAACATGAACAAGACAAGCCAGCTTTGCGGGTGAATTAGCAGTGTGAGATAGGGGTAGATGCCTTAACTAAAGCCATCACCATTCCGCCTATCAACTGGACAGAGTCTGAGAGAGCAGCTTGGAGCACTCCACCAGCTTGCCAGTGTCAGAGCTGACAAACTTGGAGATCATCGCCGGCAAGTCAATGGAGTGAGACAAAGCTTTGCAGCCATCATCCCCCGTCACCAGTGTTCCTACTCCTATCAGTAAACGATATGAGGCCTCCGGGTCCTGCTCAGTGCTCAACAGTTCACCCACAGCCTGCAGGCATTTGGACTTGCTCTCCAGGTCATCGAGACTTGAGAGTTTAACACAGTAGTTGAGAATAACAGTGGCCACCGCCACCTGACCATTTTTGATGGTGAGATCTTTGCCATTGATTGCGGACTGCAGGATGGCGTCAATCTGCTGAATGTTCAGAGACGCTCCTTCGGGGTGTCTGAAAAGGTTGGCAAATGTTCGCATAGCCAACATGCGGCATGGCTGGCTGTTACCCTGACTGGCATGTTGACACAACAAGTCAATGAAATTTGGCCGTTGGCAGAAGAGTGAACAAATGGCACTGTTTTTAATACTGATTCGTAAAATGTCTAATGCTGGAAAAACAAATTCTGTATTGTTCAAGAAGAAAAAATTACTTGGTGTGTTTGATTTAGGAAAAACAATGACATAGTATACTTTCAATTCATTATAGTAAAAGAAGATTTGAAATACTCTACCGGTAGCTTTATTTCTTAAAGTTTACTCTGATGGTTAAATAATTGTTCATAATATTTACATAAATTTGTACAGTTTTCTGCCATGTTTTTAGCATTTAATTGAAATGATATAAAATCCGTTTTATTTTGAATTAAACTCTATCTTCTCAACATTAGTTAACATGACAAAAACAAAGAAATGTAGCTTTATTTCTAAAAGTTTACTCTGATAGTTAAATAACTGTTAATAATATTTACTTAAATGTTCTGCCATGTTTTTAGCATTTAATTGAAATGATATAAAATTCATCTTATTTTGAATTAAAACACTCTTCTCAACATTACTTAACAAGACAAAAACAAAACAAAATTTATAAATTATTTTTCTCTCAAAGTATCTAGTAGGAGATTGGCTTGAAATTATATACACATACCAGGTGGCCATGAAATAAGTTTCTCTAGGACTTTAACACCTGCAGGACTGGGTTGGCCTGAGATCAGAGGAATTAAACTATCTAATGATTGGTCTGGTACCTGGGCATCAGGCTCCACAGATTTGTTAAATTCTTTTAATTTACCTGGAAAAACAAATGATTAAATACAGGGCTACAAATCAGCTCACTTAACTTTTTTGGCATCAGGTAATAATTTTAATAAAAGTTCAATAAAACACTTGAATAATAAATATTTTATAAATAAAATATTTTTTTAAGCATGGCATTACTGTATTGTGTTTTCATAATTTAAAAATTAATCAAGCGCACATTATAAATATTCACTGAATCACATAAACTTTTAAAACCATTAAGCAAATGATGGTTGACTCTTAAGAATGCTTGTAAAGGAATTAAATATCTTAGTACCTAATATTTGTTCTGCAGAGCTAGCCGAATCCATGTATATGTAAGTCTTGACAGGAAAATGGCTATTGGAAATATTAGTGGCAGTATTGGTTTGACCTAAAAGTAAAATTAAAAGTGATTTTTTTTTAAAACAATAAAATATAATTAAGTGTATTTTTTCTATGATGAATAAAGTGTAAAGCTTTTCTTCGCTCTCCTGCGTGGAGCATGATAATGAAAGTAAAGAGTACATTCATGACATTTCTAAGCATGAGAAACTTTCTTTTTTTATTTTTATTTCAAAGTCATACATTCCCAAACGTACACCACATAATGCTCAGCATTCAATTTAAAGACATTTTGAACCAAGTGTAACTATTAACAATGTTCTTGCATTGCTTGACAAAAAAAGTTGTAACCACTGACCATCAGGTATATATCTCCCTGCCCCTGTAAATGGGTCTGATACATCCATGGGGGTATTTATGCCTTCATCCTTGTCTGGAATGTACCTGTCCCCACCTGAAAAACAGAAATAATGACCGAAATTAAGAAAATAATAACTTATGATGCGTAAAATAAATTATTAATGTGCATAAACTTAACACATTTGAGTGCAGAAATAGAATCAGTTCGTATGAGTTTGTCTTATTTTAAAAAATATTAAAAATACATCAACTTTATTTATTTATTTTTTCTTTTAAGGTATTTTTTTATGCATTAGTTCATCGCTAACGGTCAAATTATACAGGTGAATAGAAAATTTTACTTATAGATAACATTATGATGATACCAGCACAAGTCGTACAAGACAGCCTACCAGTAAATGGGTCTGAATGGGCCAAGGCTGAGCCAGTTCCTAGAGTCACCCCCTTGGTGTTCTCAATAATAAAATGAGCAACTTGGTCAAGGAATGACTGAGACAGTTCATGTTTGTAAAGGAACTGCTGGGCTGCCATCCAGGGATCCTCAGATATGTTGTAGGGAAGTTTCAGCGGAGGAGAACCTTCTTTGATGTCCACTGTGAAGACGTAATCATACTCCTGTGGAGACAAAAGTTGGAGATTGCATTGATGCCAAGAGTAGGAAGTATTCAAATTTGTAACTATATACAAAGTTATAAAAATAATTTTTGGGACTATCACAGTCTTATTAGTAGGGGTCTACCGATATGCCTTTTTGCCGATATTACCGATATTTTTTTTGCCGATATGAGTGCCGATATGAGTATTTGTTCGGACAAAAACCAGCGGTAATATTTGATGACGTCATTTTTAAATTTATCACTCGTAATTATTTATCTTTTATATTAGGGGACTACCGATATGCATTTTCGCCGATATTACCGATATTTTTTCCGATATGAGTATTTTTTCGGACAAAAACCAGCGGTCTTATTTGATGACATCATTCTTAAATTTATCACTCCTAATTATTTAACTTTTATATTAAGGGTCTACCGATAAGCATTTTTGCCGATATTACCGATATTTTTTTCCGATATGAGTGCCGATATGAGTATTTGTTAGGACAAAAATAACAGCGGTCATATTTGATGACGTCATTCTTAAATTTATCACTCGTAATTATTTATATTTTATAATTAAGGGGTCTACCGATATCCAGTTTTGCCGATATTACCTATTTTTTTTCCCGAAACGAAGTTTCCGATGTGTTTACAAGTTCCAGATCACGACCTACATAGGACTCATAACAAAACTAACCGTCCTTTATAAAAATGTACAAGCAAAATTAGGAAGTCCTTTTGAAACTTCAACCTTGACTCATAATTATTAATTCTAACCAATAGTTTAATGGCTTTTGCACACGGCCACCTTTATGAATGAAACAATGAGAACAAAGTACAATAGTAATAGAGTGAAAATGAGGTTGAAGGTTGAATGGTTGCCAATGACAACAAGTCTTCACACGGTACATTTTGTTATTCCATACGAAACTAAATGTTTTAGACATCTGCGATTCTGCGTGCATCTTTGCTATTAGTATTAGAGCCATTACGTGAACATTATGTTTACATGTTATACATTTATTAGAGCAATTACGGTATACTTGGCATCGACACTATTTACACAGTATTTCTGAGCATACGAAAATCGGCCGATACCTAAACAATATCAACGCACATGGCACACTGTATCGTGGCTGCACATATTAATACTAGGACTCTTTTGACTATTTCAATACCGGTATCGGGGTCGATATATTAATTTGTCGAGATATTGTAAATCTAAATGACAGATTTTTTGTTTCCGTTTTTTTTTGGGGTCAAAATGTCACTTATTATGAAATATCGGTGACGTCAATATCGGGACCTTTACATGCTACCGATACCGATATTGCCGATATCCAGATATCGGTGCCGATATATCGGTAGACCCCTACTAATTAGGTACAGCTTTGAAGATGAATCATAAATTCCTTAACAAGGAAACAAAATTTAATGACATTTTTTTATGAAAGTATAAGTATTTTGTCTTCTCCAATGGCAATTACTTTAGGAAAACAGAAAATGAATTAAGAGAAACAGGCGACAAACCTTTCCTTCATACAAAGTTTTTCCAGATGTGCTCTGTGTACTGCCACTGGAACCAACAACATTTCCAATCTTCACCCACTTGGTCTGGCTTGCGTCCCATTGGTACACATCTACACCACTACCTGTATTGACCATTGTTGTCTGACCATCTTTTTTACCTGGGACCAATGGAAACAACAAAAATTATTAAGAATTTGTTAAATTAATTTTACCATTAATTGTTTTTTTGGTTTTTTTTAAAACTATTAATATTTCTTTACAAGTTGTTTCATTACCTGGTTTCTTCAGACTCTCTGGACCAGGCAGATCTTCAGTTTTGATATCACCCAGTGGTTGACTTGCAACGGGAGCAGTAGCCAAAGCAGCTTCATGTGCTTCCAGGATCTCTGCACTGGCCACTCGATCTGGTGCTTGGGTGAACACTCTTATCACTCCATCACTGACAAAGAGAAGCTAAATGTTATTTCAAGTGGGTAAGAGTTATTATAGCTGTAAATGACAAATAGAATAAAATCGATGGAAAGGACAATACCTTACATCATACTAACTAACCTTGCACCAGAGGCAATGTCTCCATTGGGCAGTGCACAAACCGCCCAGACTGATTCACAGGGATGGTAAAGGCTCTGGATGCATTTTCCATCTCGCCAAACCTTCATTGTTCGGTCCTCCCCTCCCGTTATAAAGTCTTGACCATTTGGGAGGATTGATAAACTAAAGTGAAATAAATAGAATGGGGCCAAGATTAATGAAAACTATTAAATATGAACTACTCGTGCGTCGGGATTGTACAGTTACAGCAGAAGCAGCAAGACACACATGCCTCCGGTACACAGAAACTCCGGAGGCCAACAAAAAAAATTTTATATATATATGTTACGGCCAAAGCCCGAAGTCCGGCCACTTCGTGAATATATATATATGTTATTAGCATATTTTATTAATGCTGTTGCCTTTGAGACGCAAACAGAGTGAGATTTCTTTGTACCCTCACTGGGGTAAAAATTATGTGTACTTTATGCTTCTTCATTCCTGACAAAATGGTTCTACATAATTTTGTTTCTTGTTTGTTCTTATACCTATCTCCACATACAAAAACCCACTGTTATTGAATGAGTCATGTTGTTTGTCTTATTGTCATCAGTCTGATGCATTTACTATTTCTGTGTTTACTGCTTATCAATTGTAAATAGACCTGTATATTATGTTTGTATTTAAAAGTTCAAAAATTAAATTACATATAAACTTCAATACATGGCTACGTTCAAGTGTATTCAAGAGACCATTATCCCTAGAACATTACAAAAACATTTGTGCAGTTAACATAACATGCACCTTTGTTTCACAATACTACGCAACCTAAAGCTTTTGCTGAGTTTAAAAAAGCTGGTTTTATAAAAATTTATTATTAATTATAAAAAATTTAATGCAAGGAATTTTTTTTTAAAGAACAAATTTACTATTAATATTACTTAAATAATTTGTGAAAGAAGAATATAATTGCACATTCAAAGTTATCTTTCACAATGTTTTAAGCTTAGTCAAATTTTTAAAAAAAGACAAAAATCACAGAAGCTTACGCATAAACATAATTTGTATGTCCAAAGTAAACAGCAATGCAATCCCCTGAGTTTACTGCCCAGCGACGCACAGTTGCATCATTTGAACAAGATAGAAACTCTCCTTCACTTATTACTGCAATGGCTCGCACACAGTCTTCATGGCCTGAAAATTAGTTTTTTCAAATATGGGTTTAAAAAATTTTAATTAATCAATTATTAAATTTTTTTGTTAAGCTGATTTTAAAAACATTTAATTAAGAAAACTAAAAAATATAGTGAAACAAAAATTAAAGCATATTTTTAAAATAAACAAAAGGCTAGTTAAAAATGTACACCTTTGAAAGTCTGTATGCACTTGCCAGCTTTCCAGGACTTGATGGTTTTGTCAGCAGATCCAGTCAGCATTAAACCCTGACCTGATATAATCCCTACAGCCCACACAGCCAATTCATGCCCTAGAATAAGATGTTATTTATTTATATTTATTTATAGTCCTTAAGTTAAAATCCTTTATTAATTCTAAGATTAGTAAAAAGAGTGGGGGGAAAAGCTCTTTAAAAAATTTTAATGATTGCTTTGTTTTTAAAATGACTTGAATAAATACGAGTACTGTTCAGAAACATGCACATTACAGTAATTGTAATTGGGGAAATTATTTTTGTTACTTTTATCATAAGAATTAATTCTAAGATCAATAAAAAGAAGGGAAACTTCTTTCAAACATTTTAATACTTTTTTTCCAATTAATAGATTCTGTACAGAAAAATGCACATTAATGGTGAAAATTCTTGTGTTTTATAATTTATAGTTCAGCAATTCATGCACTTAAAAAAAAATTTAAGATTTAGATTCATTAAATTACACTAGATGACTGTCACGTGAGAGAGGTAACTATAATTGTCAGTGGTCACATGACGAGAGAGAATAAAACATGGCGACTGAGTGTGTGGTTCTATTTTACGGACGTGAGATATACTGGATGTAAATTAATGTAAATAGAAGTTGTGATTAAAAGTTATATTATTCAAACAGTGCCTCATAGATTTATTGTGAGACAGAGTTAATAAGGTCACGCCCACTCGGCTATGTGACATACATGGTGTCAGAAGTGGGATCTGAACCCACGCCCACAGCGGCGTAGCATATGCCGCTAATGATTTAGTGACGGGTGAAGACTTCCTGAAAGACACAGTTGTCAAAATGGGGTGGGTTTGGGCAAACGCCTGTGAGTGAATGAAAAGAAGGAACTCTGGAGAGACCCGTGGCGTATCACCCGTAAAAAATGACTGAAGTGTTCAGCAGAAATCTATTTATTTTGAAAAAATGCACTTTTTTAGGGCGCCTACGGCGCCCACCTTTTTCAAAATCCCAACTAACTTGTCCTTGTTTGATCAATACGAAATATTAAACTTTCTGAAATGTACACAAAGTATTTTATAACTTTTTACATTGTTCCCTTTTTACAAATTAAAATATCAGCGAAAGCAATGACGTCAGTAAATTTTTTTTTACAGCGCATATTTAATTTGCATTTAATTTGGATGCATTGGTGGAGTAATTTGGTGCGCTGCTTTCTAAAATTAGTATCTGTTGAACATACTTGCAGCTTGCCTCGCAGGGTCCGACCACAAAGAGAATTATATAATAGATAGTGGCTTTTAAATGACATGGTACGTTTAATAATAAGGAAGCCATTTAAAAAATTTAAAACTAATATAAAGATCCTCCACAAATTTGTGATTTAAGAGACTCTAGGGACATACTTAGCTGGTTAAACTTTTCAGCTTATTCTTTTGTATAGCTATATATGTAGTTAAATACTTAAACACAAGTTTGATCCTGGTCAACATAACCAAAATTTACCTCTCAGTTCCATGACACATTTTTGATTGAGCCAGACCCGTGCAGTTTTATCCCAGGATCCACTAAGAAGAAATCCAAACTTTCCTGAAGCCAAGGCACAGACTAGAAGAAGTTTACAAAACGAAATGAAAAAATGCTATATATATATGATATATACTAAAATGATATAAACTAAAAGATTCGCAAATAATATTGCAGAGTATTTTTATAAATTCTATAAATTATCAATATACACATAACCAAGAGTTTTAAGTACTAGAAGTTTAATTACAGAATAAATACATGTAAACTTGAATGGAGTAGAAATAATTAGTAATTACATTTATACAATCAACATTGCATACTATGAAGGTCGTGGATTTGCTTCTGATTTTTTTAAATATAATAAAATGACACAAAAAATTGGATGTCTTTGATAAAACAGTGTATCAAGGAGGAAATTCGGTTAAACTCAACTTTACAAATTTAACATATTAGAGAAATGAGATACCTTTGTTCAATGGAAGAAACGTCCATGATCCCAACCCCCACAAAAAAAAAGTTTATAATATTTAAACAATTATAAAATCTACTGAGCTCAAGTACAGAAAATGGTGAAGATGGTAATGAAAAAATTGATTTCATTTTTATGAAATAATCTAAATCATATACATAATTCACCAGGACAAGCACAAAAATTGCGCAAATAAGCATGACGAATGACCCTCACTAGGGTCGACCAATCAACAGTTTAAAGTTGGCAAGCCAGGGTGGTGCAGGGTGGGTGGGATGGCAGATAGCTAACTGCAGTGCGCATTTCTTGAGACCAACAATGCGTCGGTGGTTCCCCTTCCCCCCTCCGACGTTCACTCGCGTTGTTTTCATTTCTTCATGCTGCTGTCTGTTCTTTCCCCCTGTTCTTTGCACTATCTATGAGTAAGTCTGCGGCGTATGCTACGCCGCTGGTTGTATCTAATCAGACATATTGTAACTTTTGTTGAATTTTAAAACTAGATCTTTTTTTTAATAATTATTTTAAACTTTTGTTCACTCAAAAAAAAGAATAACAAAAAAAAATGCATTTCCTTTTTTTTAATGATAATTTTAATCATTAGGAAATGTATTTGAAACATTTCACTACTTGATTCTCTGAAGCTGAACCTTATTCAAATTATTTTAAACTGCTATTAAATAAGAGCATTACTAGGGCTTAAAAAATAATGATTGTAGTCCTAATGAAATGTGTTTAAGCGTCTGGTGTTTTATGGGATTAAGTTCTTTTCAATGTGAATGTTTTTTTATCATTGGCCTATGTACATATAAAGTGGCTGCCAGGTATAAAAATATGTGCTTGTGTCTCTTTTATTCTACTTAAAAGCTTTATTGCTGTCTCAAACATTTTATAATTATTTAATATAATTTTATTGAGATATTTTAATATTGGCATAAATTCATTAAGAATGTTACAGGCAAAGTCAATACCGTTTCCTTCATGTCCCGTGAGCTTAAAGACAGGTTCTGGAAAACCAGGCTTGTAGGCTAGGATATTCTTATCAATGCTTCCTGTAATAATAAGTCCCTCTGGGTAAGTGTCATCAGGTGGCATGACACAAATGCTGGATACAAAGTTCTTATGGCCTTTCATCACAAGTTCCTTTCGGAAACTGTTATCACCTCTGATGAGAAATAGTTTTGTTAGTTTAATAGCCCTGTGTGGGATTTCTCATTGGATACATACCTAAATTATCTTTATAGTAATATAAGATATGTGCATAAATGTTTTTAAAAATTTAAAGTAACTGTTTGAAAGTAAAAACTGAAGTAATAACCAGTGGAATATGATTTTTTTTTCATTTCATCTTTTTCAAAAGGACATTAGGTATACTGATGAACAAAAATAAGTAATTCTTTGCCAATAATCATTTCATTATCTTTTTTACTATACGATGATATAATTAAATTTCAGCAAGCCTAAAAAAATAAAATAGTAAATACCAAGAATTTATTTCAAGACATGTTTCTGCCTTTTACTTTCAAAGTGTGAGTGGGATCTTATTAAAAAATGATTGAAATTATAACATTAAAAATTTGTTTAGATGCTGCACCTTGTTCAGACAGCAAAAAAAAATTTTCTAAAGTTTATTTTTTTTAAAAGGCAAAAGCTTTCAAAGTGGTTTGTCAAAAACCATAATGATATATGTACACCATATAAAAGTGATCCTGTGATTGCAAGATGAACATTGACAGAAAACAAGTGAGGCAACAAAACAAGCAAACCTAAGGCTAGGAATAAAGGAAAGAATTCTAATACAGAATAAGACTAAGAGATTGACCTCTTCCCAAAAAACAGCTCAAGTAGTAATTGTGGCAAAAAAGAAGTGTTAATAGTTTTAAAAACATTTTTAAATTTTATATTTATTTAAAATTAAAAATAAGTACTACAGTAGAACCCACTTAACCCAACCACGGTTAACTCGCCAACCCTATTAATTTGACGTTTTTTATTGGAACCGCCAAATTCTCTCTTTTTCTTTGCATTTTCTCATCGGTTATGTCGATTCTTTTATGTCGCCGACCCCTAATACCTCGAGCACAAAAGAGGGCCAAATTTGCCACTTAATGTTGGTTATCTCGATCCCCATGACTAACCGCCAGCTTTTGAAAATGTTATCGATGCCACTTCACCATCTCACTACAGTATTTTCGCGGGTTCAACTGTACTTTTACTAACCGCCAGCCAACGATGCCAGCGAAAACACGCTTTGTCCCCATTTAGGCCCTGCTGGGCCTGTGTAGAAGAACTGGGTCACGCAGCGTGTGTCGAGAACGAAGACGCGCAGAGGGTAGCGGGGGCTTGTTTTGTATGACATCACGGGCAAAAAGCAACTAAGATCAATGATCAAATTTTCGCCTCGCACAGTCTGATGATGACTTCAAAGAGCATGTGACGTCACAGCCCACTTGTTTTCAGCTCTCTTGCGCTGAATAGTAGCGTTGTTCACATTTTAACATCGCTGCACTGTGTGTTAGTTCTCGTACTATGCTTCGTCAACTAAGAGAGTTTTTAAAAAATAATTTTAAAAATCGTTCACAAGCTGTACGCATTTTTTAAATCAAATATCAGTTATGATATTAATGTGGTTATCTTACGTCAAATTCCCTTAACTTGCAGGTAAACTGTCACTAAAAGACCGAACTCAAATTTTAGGACCAATTAATCGCCCGGTATTTTTGCTACGTCTTTCAAATGACTCTCATAATATAAACAGTAACAATAACAAACGCCGCCTTGACTTTGACCGTTGTTCATATCATACGCGCACTGTGTGATAGCTCTCGTACAGAGCCTCGACAACTAAGCAAAGTAAAAAAAAATATTTTAATCTTTCCTCAGCCGTAGGCAAACCTAAACTAATAGTGATGACGTGTATATTATTTATAGACCGGAATAGTAAAAATAGCACAAAATCTCGCTTTCCTCAAGACTTCCGGCTATTGTGTGATTCTACGAGATTTCAATAAAAATTACCAGATGTTTTTATCTTCTTTCACTTTCGATCCATGTGTGAATTAGTTTGACGTGTCTATATGGTGTATGTATTCACCCGAGGTGCCGAAAATCACGTTATCGGACTTTAATCCTCATTATTTTGCAGTGCATGTTATATTATTATTAAAGTTAATTCATTTCTTGATGCATTAAAAATTTTATTTTTTAAGATAAACGAATATCTTTAGAAAATAAAAGAATTTCTCTAATAGAATCAAAAGCTTAATGAAGTTGCTTTCCTTTTGTCCGGAATATGAAATAGATTCGGAAGAAGCCCTTCCGGAGCTATTGAGTTAATTAAGTCAATTTGTAGAAACTTTTTGGAAATAGTGGAGCATAAAATGCAAAATTATTTCTCATTTATTTCTTACTAAATTTTATTCAGTCCTCTTGGCATGTTTTAGTATGATAAAACCATAAAGGCAAAAAAATCAGTAAGGGTGTAAAATATGAAAATGATATTCTCACAAATAGGCTGTAAATGAGTAATAAAAAAATATAATTTTGGACATTCATATAGTAGGGTAGGCTATACTGAGTCTGAGTAATACTTAAGCTAAGGTGACCAGACGTCCCGATTTAGGCGGGACAGTCCCGATTTCAGACCTCATGTCCCGCTGACCCTCACTTGTCCCGGCGGGATGCCCGTTTGTCCCGCTTTTTTCAACAATTTATTTGATAAAATAAATACAATTAGTTTTATTGTGATTTTTGGGTAAGAATGAATTAATATTTTCTTAAATTTAATAAAATATTCAAAACAGTGATTTTTAAAATAAATTTATATTGCTTTATTATTAGCTAAGCCGGTTGGTGCGTCGATTTCTGTGGTTATTTACATTATACTCCTTGATATGGCCTTCCCGTGGCTTGTCGGCGATCCTGATACGTAAGGTGACCAGACGTCCCAATTTCAGACTTCATGTCCCGCTAAAGTGACCAGACGTCCCGATATTTTGCTCCAGAAACCTGGGGGGGGGGCGTCCAACAACCCCAACCCCCCACCCGTCCCGCTTTGCCCCTCAGAAAATCTGGTCACCTTAATTAAGCCTATACTAATTGTCAATTCAATTGTCAATAGCTTAAGTTTATGATTAGTCAGATTAGGCTTACACCGCTTATACCCAATATTTTTCAGCCTTCAACCCATTTGTCTTCTTCAACTCTTGCCCTTGTTATCTGTAGTCTGTTGCCTTGTTACATAATTTAGTCATTAAATATAACTATTAACTATGTAACATGTAAACTTTCACTAATTTCATTTATTAATTTGATAAAAATGTTTCGGTAATCCCTTATTTCAGAGGATTTTATATTTCAAGTCATAAAAAAACATTTTTTCAAACTGACTTCATTAATTATTATTATGAAATCTATATTAAAATTAAAACATTATTTATTTGTTAAAATAAAGTTATTTTACGATTTGTACGAAATACAAATTTGTATATTTCTCTATCTTCTGTGACTAACGGCACCATTGTTGTTGTTCGAAGTCTGCTTTTAAAAACCTTTTTCTAAGTTAAAAACCCCTTTAAACTCAACAAAACACACGAAAAAACTAATTGTAAAGCATTAAATATTTTTTTATATCCATTTCTGATTGAAGTGTTTAAATTAGTAAAAGTAAAAGTAATAAGTTATTTTATTTATTTTTTCTAAAAATTAAAATGCGCTAAAATAAGGAATTACCAATGTTTCAATTTCATCTGTTTACCCACTCATACCTCTATACTCGACTTTATGTTACTGTTACTGTTAGTAAGAAATTAGGCCTACTGTTACCACTGTTACTGAAGTTACTGCCTGTTACTGTTACATTTTAAATTTGTCATTATTTGTCTACTCTAATAACTTATAAATAACTTGTTACTATCATTAATAACTGTGACAGTTAAGATTAAGTCATACTCGTTTTCAACCCATAAGCAGCTGGTATTATCCCTAGATCCAGATATTAATCCGTTTTCTGGAAATAATGCTGTAATTAGAGCACGGACATCTTTTTCATGACCAGTCAAATTGCATCGCAGTCTGTACGGTATCGCCATGTTGAATGTAGATACACAAAGGTGAAAACACAATTTCATTAGGTATTCGCATTTTTTGTATACAATCTTTTAAATATTTTTTTTTATCGTTCTATTTTTCAACTGCATTGTTTTTATTCTACGGTGACAATTTTTGTTACTTTCAAACCATAAATCCATGGTGTGTGTACGTCTGCCGATATACTTTAAATGAATTAGCCTATTCTTCCAATTAAAAAATAAAATATGACCTCTGCCAATTTAGTGTTAATTTTAAGTGCCAAGTCAATTCGCCTCGAGGTAATGCGGCCATACCGTTTTGGGGACCGTCCATAAATGACGTCACCCGCCTTGGGGAGGGGGTCACGCATTTGTGACGATGTGTGACGAGGGGGGAGGGGGTGTTTTAGAAATGTGACGTTACATCAAATGCACAATTTTTAATAAAAGTTCCACTTAAATATGTGATTGCTTGCAATGTATTTAATGACGTTTTACATGGCTCCGCACGTCACACGTGTTACGATATTAGAGTGTAACCTTACACTAAACATACAAACTTAAATGGAAAAAAAAATTGCAACATGCTAATTTTCAATTTGAAAATACGACATTTAAAGGGGGGGGGGTCAAAGCTTTGTGACCTCATATTGGAGGGGTGGGGATCTAAGTTTTTTGTTTTGTGACGAAGTGTGACGAGGGGTAGCTAAGGGGGTTAAAATCGACCAAATCCGCGTGACGTCATTTATGGGCGACCCCTTGGCCCCGACGATTCAGCCCCCATCAAAAAGGACCAAGACAAAAGAAACCCCGACGAAACGACCTCTCTGCAGTTTAGCCAGCAACAAATCTGCAGTCTAAATTTTTTTGGGTCACAGTCCAGAGTCAAACATAGGCGGTCCAGCGACGACCGATACACTGATGCAGGAACACTTCAAGTGATGGCAGCATGTTGGGAACAGTTGGCTGGTACTGGTCGTCACTGAAATAAATAGAAGTAAAAAAACGATTTTTAAAAACCACGTTTTTAGAAGCGGACTAAAAAGAAGAAAATAATTTAAAACTTGTAAGTTCAAGTACTTCGATTTAATATGACTAAAAACGTGGGGCGGGCGCTTATGAGGTTTAACATATGCGGTTCACTCATTCTCTCACTTATAGATCTCTCTTTTGCCTTCTAAATTAGAAATCTTTAATTTTTATACCAAACACCCACCCCACGTTTTTAGTCATATAAAATCGAAGTACTTGAACTAATAAGTTTTAAATTATTTTCTTCTTTTTAGTCCGCTTCTAAAAACGTGGTTTTTAAAAATCTTTTTTTTTACTTCTATTTATTTTATTATTGTTAGTCCACTTATAACAACCTAGTTTTTTAAAATCTTTTTTTACCTATATTTATTTTACCAAACACCTCACAAGCGCCCGCCCAACGTTTTATAAACATTGTGAAAAAACGTGGGGCGGGCGCTTATGAGGTTTAACATAAGCGGTTCACTCATTCTCTCACTTATAGATCTCTCTTTTGCCTTCTAAATTAGAAATCTTTAATTTTTATACCAAACACCCACCCCACGTTTTTAGTCATATAAAATCGAAGTACTTGAACTAATAAGTTTTAAATTATTTTCTTCTTTTTAGTCCGCTTCTAAAAACGTGGTTTTTAAAAATCTTTTTTTTTACTTCTATTTATTTTATTATTTTTAGTCCACTTATAACAACCTGGTTTTTTAAAATCTTTTTTTACCTCTATTTATTTTACCAAACACCTCACAAGCGCCCGCCCAACGTTTTAAAAACATTGTGAAAAAACGTGGGGCGGGCGCTTATGAGGTTTAACATAAGCGGTTCACTCATTCTCTCACTTATAGATCTCTCTTTTGCTTTCTAAATTAGACATCTTCATTTTTATACCAAACACCCACCCCACGTTTTTAGTCATATTAAATCGAAGTACTTGAACTAATAAGTTTTAAATTATTTCCTTCTTTTTAGTCCGCTTATAAAAACGTGGTTTTTTAAAATCTTTTTTTTACTTCTATTTATTTTATTCCTTTTAGTCCAGTTGTTATAACCTGGTTTTTAAAAAAAAATTTCCGCTATTTATTTTACCAAACACCTCACAAGCGCCCGCCCAACGTTTTAAAAACATTGTGATGTGGTCACGGGGCGAACTCACGGATGTCAACAAAAGCCGACGGTACAGATGGTTTTATATAGACTATAGATAATTTTAAAAGTTCAATAATTTAATAAAGGTACATTTGATCGATCTGAAATTTTGATACAATGCATTGTCATCCAAGATCTATCTGTGGTAAAATTTTCAGATCTCTGGACCATCAGAAGTGGTTCAATTTTACGTTGGCAGATTTGAAAAAAATCTTGGACAAACAAACAAACAATGCCCAACGAAAGCGAGTTAATAAAAACGTGTTAAAAACGTGGTACAAAACGGCTGTGATTGTCCATGCTACCAATGTATTCATAAGACATAATCTCAACTATAAACTTTATCGTCTAAACAACGACGAGGCCATGACAGGCGGCTACGACACAATAAATTAGAATTAGAACACAATAGGCTACTAGATCAGCTCGTTCCTGCAAAGGACAATCGGTGACTGGAAATGGAATAAACTTCTAAAAGAATCAGTGGAGGTGTCAACAATTCTCACATTTGACTCTTTAGTCCGACGTCATTTCCAAATGTTTTCTCTTTCACCATACACCCTGTAGTTTACAGCTAATACGATATATAAAGACGTGTTTTTTTAATGAATATGAATTGAGGAAAATATTATTATTAGAAGAGGAACTCAAATGATAAAATTTGTATACATGTATTTAATAACTATCTTGTGATAAAGCCACAGCCAGCAGTATAGCAATAGTTGTAGAGAAGAGCCCCCTCCCCTTCAACCATGTCTTTGCCAAAAACCCCATGGATTATCGGTGGCTCCTTAGCCTTGAGTAAAGTCTCTACACGTGCAAACATTCAAATTCTAAGAAATAAATGCAGATAAAAGAGCATCAAATTTTGAAAAGGGGCGAGAGGGGAAGGGCGTTGATAAAATTGTTTTGTTAACAATAATAAATTTAGTGAGGGTGATTAATGAGTTACATCAATCACTTTATTGTTTTATGATTTTTGGCCGTGGTGTGGGCATTTTTAACAAAAAAATAATAATAATTTAGCCTACACACCCCTTACACCAGTGTTTCTCAAATAGTGCGGCGGGGGCGCGAGGCTCCTTAAAAAGGGGGGGGGCGTGAAATGGTGTAGGCTACTTATAACAATTTTATAGACAGATGATACTATTTACTGTCGCGCGCGGGGCGCGAAATGTTTTCTTCTTCCTATTGGGAAGGGGGGGGGGCTGACAGAAAATAATTGAGCAACACTGCCTTACACTAACAGCACCTAGCATTTCAACGCCTTTATAATTATGGATAACCATTTAGACTTAGACGGGTTTTTCTAGCTTCATAGGGGCCGTCCATAAAGTACGTCACGCTCCAGAGGGGGGAGAGTAAGAAAGTATGACAGTTTGTGACAAGGGGGAGGGGGTGTCCGGCCATGTGTGACGTCACGGTGTTTATATTAAATTTTAATTATTTTGTTAATAAAAAAACAAAAATTTTGTTCGAAAGTGTGACGTACTTTAAGGGGGGGGGGTCCAAGATATGTGACAGTTTTTGACGGGGGGAGGAAGGGGAGTTAAAAATGGTCAGAAATAGCGTGACGTACTTTATGGACGGCCCTATAGTGACTAGACCCCTCAGCCGACGCCGCGCGCCGAATACTCCGCAAAATTTTCGTCCGCCGAAAATATGCGGCGCGGCGCATTAGCCGCCATTGTTTTGTTCGCCGTAAAACCGCCGACAAAATGAACGAGCCGCCGTAACGTAATGTTTTAGTTTTCTTAAGTTTCATTGTGTTCCGTTTTAAGATCGATCGCATTTTTAGAATAACCGTCTTCAGAAGTGTGACAAAAATGAGTTATTTGTACAGTTTTTTTAAACCTAAATAATCATTGATACAGTTCTTGCAAGTTATCTTTTTCTTACAATCTTAATTTGTAAAATAGTAATTAAAATACAAATTAATTAATTAAAGTTATAGGCTAGTTAAGCGTTGCCGTAAATAGGCGATTTATTACTACTCATTTATGACTCAACGATCTACTACCAGAAAGGTAAGCCAAAATTAATTGTTTCAATTAACTAGATACTAGTTTAGTCAATAACTGAACTGGAGCAAGCCCTTGCTTGCGTGTTTGTCGAAAAAACTTTGGATCGATTTTTAACCCACTTCCTCGTAAGCTAGCGAGCTGAAATTTTGCATGCAGACTCGTGCCAATGATTAAAACCATGTATCAAAATTTCGGATTGATAGCATGTACTGTATTTAAATTATTGAATTTTTATTTTATTTTATTTATCTCTATGTATCATGTTAAATTTTTGAGATAGTGTCGCGGTGCGTATTATATTGAACAACCTTTCCTGTTGCGCAATAAGGTGCGTATTTTATTGACAACACTTTTTATAAACATATTCCTGATCGGTGCGCATTATATTAAAGACGTTTTACGACACAACTACAATTTTGTATTTTTTGGATGGTCTTGCGCTGCGTATTATAAGGAACATTCTTTTAGTAACGTCTCATACTCATAGATAAATGATTTATAGTCAAAAACTTGTTTTTTTTAACGGTGTTTTTTTTTGGTATTAATTAAATCCTTTATATATTAACTCGTGGTGTCTGCTTGCTTGCTTGAGTGCCATAAAAAACTTAGGATCAATTTTTAACACACTTCCTCGTAAGCTATCGAGCTGAAATTTTTCAGGCAGACTCGTGCCAATGCTAAAAATGCTGTTTCAAAATTTCAGAAAAATCGAATGTACCGTAATTAAATTAATGAATTTTTAGATTTTCTTTATTTATCTGTATGTAACATGTTAACTTTTTTGCTATAGTGTCGTGGTGCGTATTATATTGAACAACATTTTCTGTCGCGCAATAAGGTGCGTATTTTATTTACAACACTCTTTATAAACATATTCCTGATCGGTGCGCATTATAGTAAACATGTTTTACGACCCATAACTACAATTTTGTATTTTTGGATTGTCTTGCGCTGTGTATTATAATAAACATTCTTTTAGTTATGTCTCGTACATAAAGGATTTATGGGGCAGTCCATAAATGACGTCACGCACCTAGGGGGGGGGAGGGGGTCACACTTTTGTGACGTTGCGTGACGAGGGGGAGGGAGGGGGGTTGAAGAAATGTGACGTCACATCAAAAGGGTAACTTTAAATAAAACTTCCACTGAAATATTTGGTCGCTTACAATTTATTTAATGACTTTTTTTCTTTTTAAAAAAAAATCAGTGCTTCTCAATGTGCCGGTCGGTAGGCCATCAGACGCTGGTTGGCGTATGCTATCAAGACACTAAAATTAAATCTAATTATAATCCTTAAGTTTGAGAATCCACAAAATAACATATGAAATTGTTACACTGCGTCGTTTGATGTTGACATCAAAGCATTTGTGATCTAACCGCAGCTCCGTTTGGTTCTCTCATGCCCGTTACAACAAAATATACAAGTTTATGTATGCGTTACCCCCCCCCAGACTATAGGTCCTGCTCACGTGACTCGGGGATTTGGGGGAGCATCTTTAGCACCCCCCCCTCCCCCCCCCCGAAAATACTACTGGTGAGTTTTACAAGCATGACAAGTGTCTTAAAATGATTTGAATAGGATTATGTGTAGATATTTTAAGTCAAAACGACACGGAATATCCTTTTTCTTTTAAAAGGGGAGGGGGGGGGATATATTTGATAGAATTAAAAACGTTTTAAGTTTGATATAATTGTTCGATGGTTTTTGGTCAAACGCCCCTGGCCATTCTAGTCTTCTAGATCAGTGCTTCTCAAAGTGGTGGTCCGCGGACCGGTGCCAGTCCGTGTGCCATCCGCTGCCGGTCCTCAAAAAAGGACAGAAAAAATTGTCAGTGCAGGGAAAATAGTGCATCGGTCCCTGGTACAATGGAAAAAAATTCCTGCTGGTCCGCAATACTAAAAAGTTTGAGAAGCACTTTTCTAGATATAATGGTAAATGAGCCCATTTAAAATTAGTCAAGTATTCATTAACTTTATTGAATGCATCAAATTATTGACATCGCAATTCGAGAGGAGAACAAAACAACTTTTCTTCTTAGCTCAGTTTTTAAGGCATTAATTTTAAATATCACAGAAATGATACGTGATAAAGACAAGTCATGTGGATTAAGATTATTGTCACTCGTGTCAATATAAATGAAAGTAGGGTAGATTTAGGTGTCTTCATATAGTGCGTAGGTAAGAAATCTACATAGTTGTCAAATTTTTTAAAAAATGCATTTTCTGGAAGGAACCTGTTTAATAATGGGCATATGTTCCAAGCGTACACGTACACATGACGTATTTTAATCTATCTAGTCATCTAGTGGATTGTAGTGGGTGTTATATGTCCCAAATGAGTCTGCATTACCCCCAAGAATTCCCTTTTTGACCCCAGTTCAGGTTGTTTACCTCTGTTCGCCGACCTCTGTCTTACGGGATGCCCGTCAGTCAATTGAGGGATTTTTAAAAAAATACATTTTAAAAATGTTATTTTTAAATAATTTTTTTTCTAAACAAAGACGTTAACCGTGATGACCAATAGTCAATGTTTAATTTGTATGCATTAAAATAAAATATAAGCTAAGGATGTTAACACAGTTCGTTTTCTGAAGGCCGGTTAAACGTTTTTTAAAAAATGCTTCACGCGGGTTACGATATTACAATTTAGATCTTCACTAAATAAATAATAAATACTTATCTTATCTGTTTACAGACGCTCCTTCTATACAGAAGATTATTGCGTCCTACGCTTATCTATGGTTTGTGTTTAGTCCTGCATTTTTTACTTAAATGACAATAAAAGTGATTTGAAACATACTTATTTTCAAATAGAAAATAAAGTTGTTGTTTTGTTGTGTTTTTTTTTGGGGGGGTGGGGGTCAAAGATTTGTGACGTATTTTTAGAGGGGGGGGTCTAAGTTTTTGTGACGTCGCGTGACGAGGGGGGGAGGGGGTCAAAAATCGGTAAAAATCGCGTGACGTCATTTATGGACGGCCCCTATAGTAAAAAAAAATCAGCTGCAAATGTCAATTTACGGAGAAATCCGGCTAATCCGGATATTAGCAGAAAAATTATGTCATTTTGTCAGCCAGCCGAAATTTAAAAAAAAATTCGGCTGGCAGGTCTACCCCATAATGTCCCCATATCATAAACTCTATTTAATATTTGGGGCGTGATAAGCAGAAATATGTAGTTCACAGTTCAGTACAGAGATGCAAAGTCCAAAGGTAATTGATTTTTTTCTTTCTTATCATTCTGTATAGAGTATAGACAGTATATGCTATACTGGCTATAGCTTATACTTATTGGAGTTATTGTGGACTGCCTCATAGTCATACTCATGACATTGACATATAAATATTTATTTTAATTTTTTATGCAGGATAACTAATATGTAAGGATTATTATAATTTCGCTAACCGCACTAAAAGTTTAATGAACTTATTTAAGTTCAACACAAGCTTTTTTTTATATATAAAGATAATAGCTATACAATTACAATATGCAGGTATCAATTTCCAGGACAATAACGTTGGTATGTAAATTGAGTCTTTAATTCACCATAAGATTATAGTTTTATAACAACTTGAGTCCAAAGGTCAGAGTAAGGTTTATGATAAGAAATAAATAATACAACAGTGCGTTCAGACAAGACGTAAGTCATAAGTATAAGACAAAGTGCTGCAGTAGTTGCTAGAGTAACCCAGTAATTAAAAGATAAGAAGATATAGTCTATATAAAACTATATTTAATCTGTTTAAACTTGTATATGAATTTCAAAATTTTTGCCCGTTTTCCAGAATTTTATTTGATTCTTAACTCACTCTGAACTCTGTGTGAGTTAAAAATTGCCTCATCGACGTCTTCATATAATATTAAAATTTAAGGATTTGTCAGCAGTCAGTAGAATATCATTATGGCAGCTAATACTGGGTAAATTTTTTTGTTTTAGTTACATTCAAATTAGTTAATTTTAATTAGGCCTAATTATTTCATTTTTGGTAAATATGGCATTAGACGTCCGGAAGAATTCTATATTTTATTTTATTTTTTAGTCTACTTCTGGTTTCAAATTCAAAGTTGACAGTTCTCAGTTATGTAATATGTACTCCTTGGCTACATAATTGAGTTATTGTTAAATCAAAATCAAGGTCAGAAGACACAAAATTTTATTCTGTAGTCGTAGTAAACATCAATTTTAGTTTTAGAGTCACTTGGAAGTGTTATATCTTAAATATTTAATATTTATATAATTTGAGGACCTATAAGCACAATTTCAGGAAACTCATAGTTTAAAGTAACTATGTCGGTTCACCGACAAAACAGCCCCTGACAAAATAATAATAATAAATTGATAATTTATATAGCTCTGTATCCCAATAAGGAACTGGGCTCATGGCGCTTTACATGAAAGATATAACATACCTATAAGTATTAAATTAATTTTCATATCATAACAAACACAAAAATTACAGTACATTATACATAAGCTACGTTAATCATTTACAAAAATGTTGTTTTATTAATTTTGATAATAAATTTTGAAAAGATGTCTTAAGTGCAGTCTTGAAGGACTTGGTTGTTTGAATACTATGTATGTGTAATGGTAGAGAATTCCATTGTTTGGCTGCACAAAAAGAGAACGACCTTTCACCAAATGTTTTGGTGCGTGTCTTAGGAATTCCCTGACAATTGGGCTCCGACATAACGGTCCCGACAAAACGGCCCTGGACTAATAGAAGGACTAATAGTAAAATGTACAATCAAATATTATATTCATATTTTTACTCACCTATTCAGTGTCAGGTTTAGCTCACAATAAACAATAATAATGACATCACAAGAGTGAATTTAATAGCCTTTACGCGAAATGGTACCAATCACGGTTGTTTGTTGACAAGAAACAATATAATAACATCACAAGAAATAATTTTAAAATTGTACCACTTTTTTAAGGGTGAAAAAAGTTGACAAAAGCTTAAAATGTAAAAAAAAAGTTTTTGTTAAAAAATGTTAACAATTTTGGTCCGTTTTGACCGGGGCCATTTTGATGGGTCACCAACTATGTCATGTAACCAAGAGGTACATTTTTAATTAATTGAGAACAGTCAAATTTGAAACTGGAAGTAGACTAAAAATTAAATAAATAAAATACAGTACAATACTTCCCGATATCCAATGCCGTTTTTACCCATTTTTATTTTAGTATTAGTACGTTAATTAAGTGTTTAAGTAAGATTTCCAAAATTGTAAAAATTTTATTGTACATTATTACTGTATTTTTAAAGGAACCCGATTTGTCTTCTACTCATGTGTAGATCGTAAATAAAATAATAATAAATCAGGTTTTTTTTAATTTTAGTTTTTTACTTTTTTTATATATAAATATGAACTTGGATTGGAATATTTCTTCTCTTATTGTATTATTGATGATACTACAGCAAACTCAATAATACTACAACACTTTTACCAAAATCTGGCTCTCTGATTGAACATTTTGAGTGTTCCTGCTCTACAATATGATACACAAATACAGTACTACTACTTGAAACATACACTATATTTCACTATATTGTTAATCATGCTTAAAGCCTACTCATGTTGCCTATTAGCCTATTATTTGATTAGGCATGAAAGCCTACTTATATTACCTATTATTTATGATTAGGAATTGGTAATAAAAGTCTACATGTAATAAAACTTAATCAAATCAAGACAAATGTAATTTTCATTTCTTAAAGCTTGACTTCTGTTTACGTTAAATATAGATGTAACTTTTTTAAAGCTCTCATTTATGGTATGAATGTCATATTAGTAATACCAATGAAAATGCTCAGCATTTCTGCAGAATTGTAATATTTTTTCGTTCTGTCAGAAAACTTGCTGGCAGAACTATCTTCATTACAGGCGCAAGCAGAGGCATAGGGAAAGCTATAGCTCTAAAAGTTGCAAAAGATGGTGCAAATGTAGTTATTGCAGCCAAAACAGCAGAGCCTCACCCCAAGCTTCCAGGGACTATCTATACAGCAGCAGAAGAAGGTATCCTCATTTTAATTCACAACCTCAGATGTCTTGACAACCTCAAACCCATTCACATCATTATATAATTTTTTTTTAAATTGTTATCAAATGATATTTTAAATTTTATAAACTTCACATTTGTTATATATATAAGTATAAGAAGATTGTTTTTCACTATATTTGGGACTGCTATCAATCATCATGAATTCTAATTATGTTTGTGGGAGGCTGGGACAAAACCTAATAATTGTATAAGTCAAGGTTGAGTTAAAAATGTTTTAGGATCCTCATGTTATTTCAATGTTCTAGAAGGATGTTTGACTTAATTTTCCATAGTAAATCAAGCAGGAGGAAAAGCATTTCCATGCATTGTTGATATCAGAAATGAAGAGCAAGTTCTGGAGGCAGTCAAACAAACTGTGTCAAAGTTTGGAGGAATTGACATCCTCATAAACAATGCCAGTGCAATATCACTCACACCAACTTTGGCAACTTCCATGAAGAAATATGACCTAATGAATGGAATAAATGCTAGAGGCACATACTTATGGTTAGTTTTTAATGGTTTGTTCTGTCAAAAATAATTGTTATTTCAAATCATTAGTATTTTTAAAATGCAGATATTCACTTAAACATTTTTCATTAGGTTATTTTCAGAACCCTTAAAGTTAATGTTTAAATATCAAACATTATTACAATTCAAGTATTAGCATGAATTAACAGTTATTTGGTAAAATTGTACCGCTTCCATTGTGTCATTTAATTCTATATATTTCAGTTCTCAGGCATGTTTGCCACACTTGTTAAAGGGCAAGAACCCACACATACTTAATTTAAGTCCCCCATTGAACATGTCCCCTGTCTGGTTTAAAAATCATGTTGGTAAGTTATAAGTTTTTATTTATCAGATTATTATTATGAAGCATTATCTATGGAATATGGTTCAGCTTTAAAACATTTTAAAATCAATTACTTTTAAAAAAAACGTAACTCAGCAACCAAAAATGTTAGTAACATAGGAACCCTTCTCTTTTCATTTCGTGTTATATTATATAAATTGTATTTAGGAATACTTATTTGGAAGTTTCTATTTCAAATTCATCATACATACTGCTCTGAAGGATTCTTCCTTATTGTCAAGTTTTAAAATTGTTTTTATGTAATTGCATTTGACAAGGAGAACTTTTATTTTCAGCTTACACAATGGCTAAATATGGAATGTCTATGTGTGTGCTGGGTATGGCAGAAGAATTCCGTACAGAAGGTGTGGCTGTCAATGCACTCTGGCCCAGAACAGGTAAAACACATAAAAACTATAATTGTATTTCATTTTAGAAAATAAGGATGGACATGTTTACCATATGAAAGAAAGGATAACAATTTCTTTCCATTTCCTCATATACCAAAGATTGATTGAAATAAGCAAATGCAATTGTCACTGATCTTGATATCCTTTCGGCGTAGCATCATTTGTGTTCATTATTTCTAAAACTAAGAAACATTAAATTATAATCTCTAAGTTTTTACTAGATCAACCAAACAGTTCTACTCTTGGTACACAAAAATATTTAATAAGGTTGTTACAATTCCTTATTTCAATCATCAACTATCAAGGATTATATTCAAATTTAATATTATTTTAAGATTTGACCCAAAAAAATGAACTCTAAATAATATTCTAATGAGGACAAATTGAAGTTATGGTTAACCAGTCCAGATAAAAGAGGACAAGTCCCACTCTTAGGATCAGTTAAATGTCTAACTATTTAAAATTGCAAATTTTCTCATATAAACCCTCTACTTATTCATCTCCATTAATCATCCTTGTAATTAGAGTTACTTCATTTCAAACACATTTATCTTATCAACAAGGGGACTGATGTTTTAAAACTTTCTTAATTTTATACATGTGAAAAATGTTAAACCAAAAATCTTCCAATTTGAGAATGTAGTTGTTTTTTTAGAACCATTCCTATGAATTTAGGTTAAACTAATAAAATAAACCTGTTATTTTGCTTTACCCAGCAATTTGGACTGCTGCTATGGAGCTGATTGGGGGAAATGAAACCAAGAATCAGTGCAGGACGGTAGACATCATGAGTGATGCTGCATACATTATCCTTACTCGTGACAGTCGCCAATTTACTGGGAATTTCTGTGTAGATGATGAAGTCCTAAAGTCAGTTGGTGTAACAGATCTTGAACAGTATTCTTGTGTGCCAGGTAAGATTTCACTATTAAAATAACCAACCTGGTTACTGGATAGATAGTTTTAATTATAAACTCATTAATCAGTTAGAATCTGGGTGATTTTTTTAATGGGAATGTTTGACTGTGGTGGTATAATTAGGTTAAAATCAGGATAGATTGATATATATATGTAGTGATTGATTACAGTCAAACAAAATAATTATATTAACATTACACAGGAAGTCCCTTGCTGCCAGATTTCTTCTTGGATGTTGGGCCAAATGAGCTTCAAGAAAAGTTAACAGGAAGTTTTCCTTCAAAACAAGAAGGAAAATCTGTTTCTGGTGTTCAGCAAACATTTAATCAAATGGGAGGACTATTGTCAGAGGATTTGGTGAAGGACATGAAAGCCAGCTATCAATTTGAGCTATCAGGTTAGTGTCTGCACTCATTTATATTTGCTGGGATCATGGAGCGTTAATTTAGGATTTCAAGTTTCTATTATTTCTATTGACTTTTTTTAAAAACCATTTTTGCCTGCCAATACCTTGAATTTTTTTAAATTATAACCAAATGTGTACAAACCTATGAGAAATAACACTCAGTAATGAAAAATAAAAATGACTAATTAGTGAGACTTATTTGTTTGAAAAGGTTAACAGTGTCTATCATAATATTCTCTTTTTGAATAGTTTAATAGTGAAGAATTACCTTATTTATGGTTGAAGCTAAATATTTTTCAGATAAATTTTATAATAATATGCACTTTTTTTTTCTTATCCAATTTATTTGGCAGGTCCTGAACCAGGAACCTGGTATCTGGATCTTAAAACAGGAACAGGTTCCATTGGTCAGGGTGGAATGGAGCAGCCAGACTGCACGATGTCCTTAGAAAGTCAGCTCTTCCTTGATATGTTTGCTGGGAAGGCAAGTCCAACAACTTCATTCATGACTGGAAAGCTCAAGATAAAAGGTGATATGAAAGCAGCGATGAAATTAGAAAAGCTCATGGGGAAGATGAGGAAGTCTAAATTATAATAAACTTACACATGGCTGCAATATTTCCAACTGTAATAAATAAAAATGAATTATAACATTGCATAATGTGTGCAGATACAACAACATTTAGTAACTAGCTCATGACAGAATGTGAATGAATGGGCTTAGTGATAACATGTCTCAATTCCCTTCCAGTCTCTGACAGTCCATATATTGTCACAATGAATAAAAAGCTTTCAGTATCTATCAAAATAAGATAATTAACTATGAAGGGAATTTTAAAATCATTTATTCAATGAATGATAATGATGCATATTAATAATACCCTTTTGACCTTCTACAGACTAATGTTTCTTGTTGGTTTATATTAAATAATTTGATGTCTTTTAATTTTATATTGACATCAAACAATTTTATTTTCTGTTAACATCATTAATTTTTCGTGCATTTGAAACCCAATCTGAACTGATAAGTTTATATATTATTTTGATTTGTTAGGCAATGAATTTAAGACAGTTAGTTTGAAAAGTTGAGAATGTCTGTGATAAGAAATTATATCCTCTTGTGATTTAAAAAGATTGAATATATTCATGAAATTGTTACAGATATTTGATCCTTATATACTTAATTATTTTGTTGAAAACATGTTACTTAATGTCTTTATTTAGCTTTGCCTTAAAACAAATTAAACTTTTTGCCTTTTTGTTAAAAATAACTTACGTTTGACTCCTGTACATTTTTAAACTATGTTACATCTTTTCTAAGAGTTTAAGATTATTATTTTAGCAGAATTCAGTTTGTCTTCTATCTGATATTTAGTAGTGTATCTTAAGCATAAATGAATGCCTCCAACTTCTGGGAAATTGATTAAGAATTTTTAAGTTATTGTTGAACAAATTGTGGTGTTATTACATTCATGTTATCTAATTAATTATTTACAATCCATTATTAGTTGTGTTAAATGCCTGCTTTGATATTTAAAAGGGCACATTGTACTATTTCATAAAAAGGCAGCAACATGAAGTAATTAATAGTGCAAGGGCCTTAAGCAAAACTAGCAGGCTATCAATTATGCATTCAACTATCAATACTTAATACATAAATTTGGGGCCTATAATATAAAAGTTATAATTATATATTCACTGTCCAATTAAAATATATATTATTTTGATAATCTTAAGAATTTGTTTTTCAGTCTTTATAGAAAAACTAAAAAGCTGTATTACTATATTAGCCACTTTTATTGACATTAAGTCCAAAATATTTCGATATAGTCTTTAGAAAAACATCTTTTCCAATTTAAAAAAATTAAACCAGTATTTTAACGTAATAGAAACTATATCAATTTAATTTTATTTTAAAATAAAAAATAAATACAGGTCAATAAACTCAAGTTATTTTGTTTCAATAAATATAAATATTTATTTTAAAAAACATTTAAATGAAAAAGTAAAACAATTTTTTGAAATTCAATGTTTTATTAACAATAAAATTACCATATTTTAGTGGATATATTCTTAGCTTTTAAACTTACAGCTACAAGGCACAATAAAAACATATAAAAAACAAGAATAGTCATAGCTTTAAAATCTGAAGCGTGAAGTGTTGATATTCTCATGTTAACTAAACCAGTCATGACATTGGCCAATAAGAAGAATAACAGTGAGTTGAAACTAACAGCATTCATAATACAAATACCAGAATCTGATTCATTAGAATGAAGCTCTGAGTAGAGTTTATTAGAATCCTTACTCCAATGGAGATTTCCTTGCAGTTTATCTGTGTTCTGTAAATGAGGATGCAAAGCTGACTTTTCTTTTTCCACTCTGTCTCTGCTTTTGGGTGTCATGTTAATTTTCATCTGTGTTTTGATGCAGGTTGTGACTATTTCCCCGACTAAACATTCCATAATCATAATGTAACTGAGACTCATCTGTGTGGTGAAACAAAATAATTAACATTTGTAATCAACTATATAAGTATATGCATAACAATAAACATCAATAAAATGTATAGAAAACTCTCTTGGCCCACTCTTTTATTATTCAGACATTCAAAGGGGAAAATTCATTAAAAAAATTTTAGGTAAATTTCTCAAACCTACATGTTGATCCTCTGCTGCACTAGCGATTATTAAAAAAACAACTTACCACCCACATTACAAATGATGCATTGGCAAGTCTTCTTGAAACAGGCTCTATGGTTGAATGACAGACAGCCATGCCTATGGTGAAGATTATGAATGTAATTGTCAACTCCTTTGCTGCTGTCAACCACTCTTTTAGATTTTCTCTAAGGAAAAAAATTCAAAGTTATTGAAAAGAAACTTTGTTATAAATATTAGGAACCTGACTGGATATTCAAATGGTAACAAAATATATGAGTTTAAAAAATTTATGAAATTACTTCATGAAAGTTTTCATTAAACAAATTTTTAAGCAACTCTACCAGCCAATAGAAATTCCCATTAGAGTTCTGATCAAATTGTCAGTTTTGGTTTGGGACATCCATATTCCATTTCCCCCAACCCCTTAAATTTTGTATCCAAAGTTTGTTTTGAAAGTCTATCTCTATCTCATAAAAATTGCTCATCTAAAATTAAAACTTCAGATTATTTTTTATAGCCAAATCTGAGACTCTTGAAAAATTGAATATCATTCCCTCAAAACATTGTTTTAAAAAATGTGGGAAAAAGTCTTTTATTTAGGGCTGTTAACGTTTAATTTAAATTTAATAGTTAAATTTTGAAAAATTAACTTTTTAAAAAAATCGTTAATTTCGATTAAAGCCAAAAATTATAATTTATGATGTCATAAGTAACACTTATTAAACGTTCTTGTTGAAAATCTAAATAACACTGGAATGTCTCCTTTATATGTCATCTTTTAACCAACTATGCAAAAAGGCAAGTGAGTTGACATTATTTTGTTCAAGTAATAAGCAGGTCTAATTGACAATATAACCAGCGGAGCTGAACAATCATTCACATGGAACTGGGGTAACTGGTATGCACGGTCTTGGCAAGTAATGAAATTATCGGATATCAGTGTTCATTAAGTTTTCATCATTGTTAGAACCATGGTAGGCAAACTTTATCAACATTTTGAACATTCCCGTCAGTCAATAGTTTAAAACCAAAATGTTCATGTAATCGAGAAATTAATAGTTAATTTCCGCAGCCCTACTTTTATTATTATAAAAATAAAATTACTTAGTTTATGTGTCACAATAATATTTGATAGATCAAAACACGACGCATAATGACAACATCAAATTTTAATATAGGCAATCATGCCAGAATACCTTTTTTGAAATAGGAAAACTCCAAGTTGTACGCCAAACATGTAGATAGCAATATATCCAGGGAGTGAATAAACTCCTTCCCTATTGGCATCAATCAGTCCATTTCTTCCACCCTTTCCATCTAAACCATTTAAAATGTAGGATGAAAGGCCACTGGAGAGGAGACTTTGGTGTATGATGATTATACATACTGCCACTGACCATGACTTGTTGGCAGGGATGATACAATATAATAGACTCAGGGATAACTGCAAGGTAGAAATAAAATACTCATTTTATAGCAATAATGCTGTCGCATGTTCTAAGTGACTAAGAGCTTCTTACAAATATGTAGCTTATAAACAACAATGATTTTTTTAGAAGACATTTGATGAGAAAAGGGGTGAGCACTATGGAATATAGTTCTTGACTTAATTTATCTAATAGCCACAGATTTTAATAAATTTAGTAACATTAGCAGAACAAATTAATTATCTTTAAGGTTCGTTTCTATGAAATTAAATTAATTGAAATGTCTATACATGTATATTTTTTTATGGTGTTCAAAGGATATCTCAGTATTTGATACAGACAGTACGGACACAGAGAAAAGGGAAAGCTCAATTTCATTTGAAGTAATATCATGTCTGATTTAAATGTTTAAGTTTTTTATTAACTCATTATTTTATTTAATTTTAATATTTAAGTCTAAATAAATTTTGTTCCAGTTTATTTGCTGTCATTTCATAACTTATACCCTATAAGATGTTCTTATGTGAAAAAATAGAGAGAATTTGGAAATAAAATGTCTATTTTAAGTAGTAGAACACTTAAATATCAGCAATATATGGTCAGATAAATGTAAACTTTGCCCTTAAAAATATATTTGTAACAAAGATATTTCAAAATGTGTTGTTACTTTTTGAAAAATCAACTTACCCTAAGGGCTACAAGGGTGAAAAAAAAGTTCCAGTGCACACCATACTCTGTAACATGTTCATGATAGGCAGTACCTTTAACAGCTAAAAGCCTAGCCACTCCAAGTATCAGTAAAGGTATGCATGAAAATACAGCCTTCTTCAGCTGAGCGCAAGCAGGTATTTTTATATCTTTACGTTTAGTCTCTGGACTAACTATAGCATTTGCAACAACGAATAATCCTACACCAATGTCCATTCCTCCAAATCCATAAGTCTCAGTTTTGGCAAGCCTCCTGGGAAACACTGGGAAATCAACAGCCAATATTGCAACTGCTGTGCAGACATTGACGATTGATCTGAAGTATGTGATGAATGCTTTTCTACTATCCAAATTCGTCACATATAATGTGGTGGAAACTACTTTATGAGCCTGCTTTAGATACAGGCAGTAAAGAGCACAGATGCACAGTATCACAAGGGAGAATAATTCTATGAAGTCACTAAAAATTGTTACACTAATTATGTTTGGTAGAATTAGGAACAAAAATTCTGACAGAAATCTTGGCCTGAAATGAGAATGTTTCAATTCATGAGAAGGTGAAATATTACAAGATTTACTTTTCTTTCCTTTTTTAAAATAATTTAATTAGTTGCTATTTACAATTAAATTATTAAATTAAATCAAGTATAACTAATATAAAATATTTTCTATGTATACCTTAGCCGTTAAGCCATAAGTTTGTTTGCATTTTCAATAGTATCATGTATCCAAAAAAATGGTAGGCCCTTTTGAAGAATATTTTTTACACACTGCTCTGTCCGTCCATTTGTCGGTCTGTCAAGCTATGTCTAAATTTTGTTATTAATGTTTCACCGAATTCCTGTGTAGCAATTGAGTTGATATTTGCTTACATGTGCATGTCTGATGATAATACAATGAATCAATAATAATCAATTGATAATAATAAATTAATTTTATTAGTTAATTTTAACTAGTTATTTTTTAACTGACGTTATAATAAAAGTATTTTGCCTTCAGCTTCACAAAAGTGCTAAGGCCAATTCGTTTCAAATGTACTGGTGAAAACTAGCATTTTGCCACAGAGACTCAGGTTATTCCTGCAGTCAGTCACGGGTAGAATTTAATACTTTGTCATTTTCTTTCAATAAAACATAATTAATAATAGTTAGAAAATCAACAAGTACATTTTAATTTTAATTTTGAAAAATGCTACCATTGAAATGAGAAGATGATCAAGAAATTCAAAAAGCAATCGCATTTGCTGCTACAAAGACAGGCCAACCACTCTTAAAGGTACTAATGTTAGCATGATAGATCTGCCATTTTTCTTTTTCAACCACTTATTTCTGGGCCCCATCACCTCAAAAACGTTAATGATATATGCTAATCATAACTTTATAAGGTTCATTTTGACAACTATTAGAGTTGCAGCAGGTAGAGTACGTTATAAAGAGTGGTGCAATCATGCAAGCTGCCTAGGTGACACAGTTTTTTTTTACACTTAATAAACTTGCAGATTTCTGGACAAAAAAGTTTAAATTAAAATATTTCTGATCCTAAAACTTAATAATTAGTACATTACAATGCCAGAAGTAAAATTGAAGCTCTATGAAGTCTATGAAGACTCTATGGACACTATGGTACTCTACCACAGTGGTCCCCAACCTGGGGTCCGCGGACCACTAGTGGTCCGCGGAGATGTGCCTGGTGGTCCGCGAGCAATGGAACATTAAAGTATTGATTTTTTTTTATGTTGTATTTCTCAACTGATTGTGATTTCCATACACCAGATGGAAAAACTTGTTACCCGTTTTGGCGGCACCACGTCCAAAGAACATCAATGAAACATTGCGGAGAGCGGACAACCGCCTACAATCATTCTTTGCGCTCTGTGTCGGCGCTCTTATGTCGGCGTTCTTATAACGGCACTTTTATGTAGGCGCTCTTTTGTTTTGCACGATTTAATGGGTCGCCCATGTGGGCAAGCTGATCTACTTTACTAATTCTATTTCCGCTTTTTTCCTATTTAGTCTTTACCATTGTAACTAGGCGCATTGAGGAAATAGCCAAATATATTGAGATACAATTGTTGGAGAGGATTAATTCATCACCGTGGTACGCACTCCTGGTTGACGAATCTACAGACATCAACAATAAGGCAATATTACTTGTTTATGTGAGGTATATTTATTATGAGAATGTACATGAGGATTTGTTATGTGCTCCATCTTTGTCAACCAACACAACGGGAGCTGAGCTGTTCGAGTCATTGGATGGTTATATGTCAGGACACCTAAAATGGTCCTTTTGTGTCGGCATCTACACAGATGGAGCTGCTGTCAAGAGCGGACGACTGTCTGGTTTAACAGCTCGGATTAAGGAGGTTGCACCTGTGTGTGAATCTACGCATTGTATCATTCACAGGGAAATGTTGGTAAGCCGAAAAATGTCACCAGAATTTAACAGTGTATTTATTGATGTCGTCAAAGTTATTAACCACATCAAGGCACACGCCATTAACTCTCCCTTGTTTGGGCAGCTTTGTGAGGAGATGGAAGCAGAGCACAGCTGCCTCAGATTTCAGTGACCAGATATGGGTCGCAAAACTTGCTTACCTGTGTGACATATTCAGCCAGCTCAATAAAGTCAATTTATCCCTTCAGGGGAAAATGACAATTGTTTTCAAGTTGGCTGACAAAGTATAGCTGCACTTAAAGCCAAACTGGAGTTGTGGAAACGGCGCGTGAACAAAGGCATTTTGGATATGTTTCAAACATTAGCGGGGATTCTAGGCGAGACTGAGCCTGAACACTCTTTGTCACAGTTGGTGAACGATCACCTGTCTTTGCTTTTAAAAGAACTGGTAGGGAATGGATTCGTGATCCATTTGTCAACAAACCAGGCGATCTAGCATGACTTTGCAAGAAGAAGGGAACTGCTCGAGATTGCAAATGACTGTGGCCTTAAAACTACGTTTGACAAAACAACTCTTCCAGTCTTCTGGATTAAAGTCATTGTGAACTATCCTGAGATTGCCACCAAATCAATTAAATCCCAAATGCCATTTCCGTCACCCTATCTGTGTGAAGTGGGATTTTCTGCAGTGACCGCAACGAAGACAAAACAACGGAATAAAATGGACATAAGCAGAAAAATTCGGGTGTCATTGTCTCCCATTAATAATAATAATAATAAATTGATTATTTATATAGCGCTGTATCCCAGTAAGGAACTGGGCTCACAGCGCTTTACATGAAAGAAATAACATACTTATAAGTATTAAATTAACTTTCATATCACAACAAACACACAAAATTACAATACATTATACATAAGCTACGTTAATCATTTACAAGAAATGTTGTTTCATCAATTTTAAAAATAAATTTTGAAAAGATGTGTCTTAAGTGCAGTCTTGAAGGACTTGGTTGTTTGAATACTACATATGTGTAATGGTAGAGAATTCCATTGTTTGGCTGCACAAAAAGAGAACGACCTTTCACCAAACGTTTTGGTGCGTGTCGTAGGAACAGAGAGAACGCGTGTGTCCGCAGAAGATCTTAGCTTGCGAGTGGGTGAGTAGACCGACAAAAGTTCAGTAAGATACGATGGGCATGAGTCCGAAAAGAAATTGTGACAGAGAACGGTCAGTTTGTAATCAATACGGGCTTGTATAGGCAGCCAATGAAGTGAGCGAAGAAGTGGAGTAACATGGTCATGTTTTTTTGCCTTGAGCACCAGTCTGGCAGCTGAATTTTGAACTTTATGTAGTTTTTCAATACCCCCAGATGGAACCGTCTCGTTGTAGAGAAACAAGCTCAGGGTTCTCATTGATTTAAAATTATAGCAAATTAAAATATTAAATAATGTTTAATTCACATTTTGTGTAACTGTATTTTATTTTGAAGACATGTTTAAGTACAATTAAATTAAAACTATAATCAAAACAATTTTAAATACCTTTATAAGCAATCTACGCAGTCGCAAACCCTACACCCCCCCTCCCACATCCCCACGCACCCATAATCCCCCCCCCTTCAGGTTAGTGGGCGGCGGTCAAATTATCAAACTTTTAGTGGTCCGCAGCGCTAAAAAGGTTGGGGACCACTGCTCTACCACATGATCACACATACTTTTTATCTAGCCTAGGTGACTTCAAAATAAAATCTATGATTTTACCATATCCACTGACACTTTTTACGAGCTTTTTTTTAGTCATCTATCACTTGAGCATCAGTTAGTCTGATCAACAATTTCAAGATAAGATAATATGAATTAGGTACTTGATATGTCAGGGGAGACTACTACGTTTTTTGTATCGGGAAAAAAATTCGGCGCCTGAGATCCAAGTTTTTAATTTTTCCGAGGAGGGTGTAAAACTATTAATAAATAGGTTCTGTCAAAACATATTTGAGTTCCTTTTCCGGTCCAAAGCTTTGGTAGACATATTGGCCTCCATTTTGTTAGCTTTCCTTTGTATTTGCAATCGTCCAGTATTTTGTAATCCTAAGGTTAATATAGGCCATGTTTTACCCAAAAATTTGTGAAGAAGTTTAAAGAATATGTCTTTCATATTAAAAATATATGTGCACAATCTATCGAAGAATATGTGTGCCAATTCTCATGTAGCTAGGACGTTGCGGCCATTAGTTATGTTTAACGAGGTGTATTTCTTTATATCAAAGTGACACCGCCCCTTTCAATGGCGGAAGTCCCGATGCTTATAAAATATTCAATTATTTTGCCTATTAACATTAAAATATTTGATAGTTGAACTTAAAAAATGATCTAATATGGAATTAATTCAATAATATAATTAATTTGGACGGCTAAACCCTTCAGAATTGATATTATAAAACGAAGTGATTATTCGGAGATATCTCCGTATAACGCTGGGCGTTATAGACAGATATTTCCCATGATTCTTAGCGTCATACGCAAATTTTTTTGGCTGGTCATGTGACTTCTTGCTAATTTTATATAAGATTTTAAAAAATTCATCCGAATCGTGAGCTTCTGTGGTATCACGGTTAGGACATTAGATTCTTGAACTCTTAAGTGGAGGTTCGAGTTTCGTTTGAGTCTTTTTTTTTAAGGTTGTAGTTTCAGTTTTAGGGTCTGGGTTAGGTTTAGTTGTCTATTTTTTAAATTAAAATAGAAAAAGATTTTCGTTTGAGTCTTTTTTTTTAAGGTTGTAGTTTTAGGGTCTGGGTTAGGTTTAGTTGTCTAATTTTTTTAATTAAAATAGAAAAAACAACAAATATAGCAACCAAAAATACGCTTCTCTTTGCACACCGTTCTCTTTGCTTTTACAAAATTAATTTTAAAATCATAAATCTTTTTGAAATAAATTTTAAGCTATGATAGGTACATATTTATTAAATTAGAACGGAAATTTTGTTTGTTTTTTAAAAAAGAAATCTCCGTATAACGCCGGGAGTTATTGGGAGAAATCTCCGTATAACGCCTGGCGTTATTCGGAGATATCTCCGTATAACGCCTCCCATTATAAAAGATCATAATGTACCGTATGCAGACTTGTTGTCCCTGGCAACAATTACTATTCATTCAACCTCATTGTGACACCTACTACAACTATGTCTTCAATAGTTTCATTCATTAGTTGTGGCCGTGTGCAAAACTATTTAGCCATTGGTCAGGGTTGTTAAATTAATTAGTCATGAGCCAAAGTTGAAGGTTCAAAAGGAGTTCCTAATATTAATTGTACATTTTTATATAGGGCTTTTACTTAGTCATATGTAGGTCATGTTAGTTGTATGAACTGGAACTTGTAAACACAACATAAACATCATTTAAAGATAAATTTTACTGTTAATACAAAGTAAAATGATTTATTAATAAAGAATATTTTAAAAACAGAATAAAGAAATAATTACTTTATTTATAGCATTGATCCTGAATTATTAAAACAAGAAATAAAGTGCGTCACGCGAACAGCCGAATTGAGGTCACAAAATGTGGAGGAAAAATGCATTGGGGATGGGGACAAATTGAACCCCACTTTAAAAATTCATAACTTTAAAACTACAAATCCTGAAAATATAATTTTGGTGTTAAAATTTACTTAAAAATCAGCTCTATTTTAATATGCCATTGGTATTTAATTTTTTTTTAAGTTGATTTTTTTACCAAAGTGCCTAATACTAATATGAATATTATTATTATGAAGTCTGAAACTGAACTGAATAAGAATTAAGACATTAAGAGACAAGCTATTGATAAACTGTAAACAGTTTTTGGACCCCTCGCCCACTAACATGGCATGGAACAGTATTATTTATGGGCTTAATTATAACACAAACCTTAAAAGTTTACTAACTGAAGAGAGCAAAAACAAATCTCTCGCAAAACAAGCAAAGCAGGAAATGCTGGTCGTCATTGTCACCTCCAGGTAGTTGGTACCATTATGACCAGCGATGAAACTTTCATGCTCATGTTTATATGACGACATACTTGGGTTGTCTCTGAAGAAAATCTTTGTTTAAATCAATTGTCTTATGCCTTATAATACATGCAAAGTTTTCTATAGGTCAGAGATTGGAAATCAAAATGATTTGGACATGTATACGTACGCCGACGACAACCAATTGTTTACGTATCACTCTTCAATTTAGGAAATCAATATAAAATCGAAGTGATTATTCGCACGGTAAAAACCGTGCGAGTAATGTCAAGTATTATCTGCAATATAATTAATCTAACTATTAATTTATTAATTGGGAGTTCCTTAATCCATAATATCCACTCAATTCTTTTATATAACATCAGAGGGTTTTTTTTTGTTCATTTTTGCCGAGTTTTTTTATTTTATGATTTTAAAGACAAAACAATTTGAAGCAGAAATTCTTCATAAGTAATCATAAGAATTCACCCATCACTTTTACAATTCCATGTAATCCAAGTTAGAAATAGATCACATGACTATAGTCTAAAGAAAACAAACAAACAAAATGGCGGTGCCAGGAGTAGTTATTGCTGCAGGATGGATTCCATTTATTGTTGTCCTTGTGGTAAAAGTGTTTTAATTAAATTGATTATTTTGTTATAAGATTCCGTTGATTGGTTTAAAACGCTGTTGACTCGTTGATTGCGTGACGATGAAAACAAATCAGTGTTAGGTATATTATTATGATTAATAATTAAGTCCACCTTTTTTCAAAATAATAAAAATATTTAGACTTTAATTTTAATCACTTTAGAAATTCAGTACCTATTTGCTTTTAACTTACTTACAAGTTAATAGTAAGTTACTTAGTAATAATTAAAAAATAGGCAAGACCACTTAAACTTTAACTTAAACTTAAACCGACCAACTGTAATGTAATGTATCTTACACTTACATGATTATATATACTAATATTAAAATTACTAATATATAGTATATAGTTATATAGTATAGTATAATAATATAGTGTATAGGCAGGGGCGTAGCAAGGGCCAAGGGGAGCAAATGCCCTGGAAGGCACATTCACATTGTTATTGTAAGATTGATGTTGCTAGTGTTACAACTACATTTGCCCGTAAACTACTGCTGCTACGACTAGTCAGTCGTAGCAATAAAATTATTTCTTATTGTTATGACTAGTCGTAGCAGCAGACACTTCGAAAAAGCTAAGTCGCTATAATATCTTAACAAACTCTTCATAATATTTTATACACATATTCATAATCATATATTATCAGGGTTCTCACGCAGTCGGAAAATCGGGGGAAAAGTCGGGAATTTTAAAATTAATTTTCCCGGTCTTGAAAGTCGGGAAATAGTCGGGAAATCTTTGGACCAGTCGGGGAAAAAATTAGAAAAACAAATTAAAATATATTGTGACAAATAACCAAAGTAAGAGGCTTCGATTATGCCTCTTGTCATGTTTGATTACTTTCACTTTTAATCGTTTCTAGTTTTAATTGTCTGCGCATGCGTTAAAATTCTTGTTTCTTCCGCTTCTGTCGGCATTCGGAAAGCTGCATACTCCGTTCTGCCACATTTTTTCCTCAATCTTAAGGAGTATGGTCGACTATTTTGGAATTTGTTCTTCGCGATTTACAAATCAAGATTTTAGTTAATTTAAAATATTCTGCAGCCTTTGTGGTAAGTATTTATTTCAACATGTCAAATTAATTTTAACTAATTACATATGACTCTGACTATGTAAGATTAATGACAAAACGAATTGTCCTCTTAATAAACATGTACAATTAAAATTATGACCTCCCTTTGAACCTTCAACTTTGGCTCATGACTAATTAATTAAACCCTGACCAATGGTCATCCTTGGCCTGCGTACGCGCTTGTAGTAAAAAACAAGTTATAAATTCCTTTGCATCTATAAATAATACTTTTGAGAACTCAATAAGTATAAGTATGCGCCTATTACTAGTAATTGTTAAAATTGACTGCTAAATATAAAAATAATTGCAACCTGACATTAATAATGATTAAAGACGCTAATAGTGTCAATTACAATTTTTTAATTGTTCATTAGTCATTAGTATTATAAAGGCAGACACAAAATTTACATTTTTTTCTAAATTAATATTTTTCAGAAATCTTCAACTTTGCCTAACTGAAGTAAATGCAATGAGAAAGTCAGCACTTGTGTCCCGCATGAAAGGAAAGAAATATGCTGATAAAATTAAAGAGACTCAGTCAGCAAAAATAAATATTTTTTATGAAATTTCAAGAGGATGATGTTGCTGCAAAGAATACATCAGATGCATCTGTCCAGGAGAAACTAATTGATACAGCAACATGTTCAAACATACAGCCAATAATAATCAATTTTGTGTCCACAAATTGAACATTGAACACAGAACTCTTATGGGCACTAGGTGTATTTGTTCCAATTATTCATTTAATTATCAATCTGATGTGGTGCACATTTTTCAAGAGATGTTTCCAACATGGACATTTGCCAAAACATTAAGCCTTGGACTTGGAGAAACAAAGATGACTTATATGACATGTTTTGGGCTTGCCCTATATTTTTCATCTCTGTTGGAAAAATTAACTAACGATCCACCCTATGTATTGATTTTTGATGAAACATTGAATAAAGACCTAAAAAAAAACATAGCATATATAATTATTTAATAAGTAATTTCTGTTTTTTTAAAATGCCGCGATGTCGCAGTTTTTAGTCTTGAATTTTTCTATTATGGTCTTGAAATAGTCTTGAATTTTTTTGCTGAAAAAAAGTGGGAACCCTGAAATTATATATAATACGATAATTATAGATCTGGGCTTATTTATGTGTGTATTAATTCTAAAATCTAAATTTATTTAAATATATTTAAAAATCAACGCCTCCGCTTTTCAGAATAAGGAGTACAAAAATTACAATTACCAGCACCCTCATTGTGGTTTTTAAAAAATTAAATTATTGAAAATTTGCGGTCCCTGGGGTTTGAACCACAAATCAATACTAACATCAATCCATCATCCATTCGCCTATCCATTCTTCTAGAAATGCTCATGTTAAATCACTAGTTTTTAAAATTATAAATACTTGTTGTTAAATAGACACCAATCAAGTTTTTTTACCTTTAAAATTCATTAAGCGGCTTACCCAGCAATCATGAAATTTGATTATGATAACTAATTTTTAGTATTTATATTAGCATAATTAAAATACAACTTTAGTTGTACCAGTAAGCACGTAGCATATTTTTACGACTAATCGTAACAGTAGCCAGTAAACTATTGCTACGACTTGTCGTAGCAATAAATTATTTCGTATTGTTCCGACTAGTCGTAGCAGTAGACACTTTCTTGTAAGATTAATATAATATAAATTATTATAAATATGCCTATATGAATGTAAACTCTTATGATACTAATACTACTGAACTGAAAAAACCAAGAGGCTGAAGAGGTTTGGGAATGTTACTCTGATGTACTGGTACCTATAAGTGATTTTCAAGTTTTTCAGCCATTAGATATTAGTGCAGTGAGACTGAAATTATCCAATATGTGAACACAAATTTGAACAAATCAGACAAAGACCTTACTTACGCTTACACCAAAGGAGAGATGAGATGGCTAGCACCATAATGATTTTACCCAATGAAGAATAATTGGAAAGAAAAGTTACGCACTAACATGAGTTATTTTCATTTTAAAGTATAATTATTTTGCTTTTATATATTTCATCTGTTTGCATCATCAACACACTGAATGACTAAAAGTTTTGCTCATTTAAAGGATTTAATAATTTTCAGAAACTTAATTCTGAAGTAGCCAATCAATAATTAAGGGCTCAACAAAATCAAAATTTATGTTAACAGATGAAATTATAAACCAGGCTTTAAAAAAATATATTTATTGAAAAAGATCAGCAACACGTTGTTTCTAAGGAAAATAGAAGTTGCAAGAAGTTATTATTAAAAACAGCAAAACAGATTTTGGATTTTCGCTGCCATAGTGAGGATAGTACTAGTGCAAATATAAGTATCTGCTTGAAAAGTATGATCCAGTACTCCAAGAACATCACATGAAAACGGGAAAAAACAAAAAAGCAACATTCATGCATGTATTATAAAACTCCTTATATTTCACATAATGATCAAACAAGTCAATTTGTGTGATATGTAAATTTTGAAAATTAGAAAGTAGAAGTTGTAGAATCTTTAAGCTGGATGAGGTATTTTTGCTTCCCTAAGTCTACGAAATATTGCAGTTTTTGTCAAGCAGTAAGCAGATTTCACCAACAGGAAAAGGAATAATTGTCAAACTTGCAGGAATTCTAGGCTAGGAATTCATTTTAGATTAAACTCTTTTTTTTAAAAAGTGATTCTTTTTATGGCACTGTCTGACTTTTGATATATTTATGTTGTAATTCTGGATGAATTAGATTTATTAGAATTTGAATGTTCAAGAGCTGTACAGAATTTATTTGAAATTGTTTTTGTTTTTTTTAATTTTTCTTTTATATATATTTTACAGTTGAGTTTATTAAATACATTGTACCAGTTCTTATTAAGCAAAGTTATTTAGAAGCATTAACTACGTAATATTGATGCAACAAAATAAACCATCTATACTCTCATTTAACAATATCACTTTGATAATTTAGCTTATAAATTTCATTTCAGTTAACTTTGCTATTTTCTGGGTTCTACATTCGGTATTTCATGCACAAGTATGACAGCGAAGTTTCTACAACTGTGACTGCAATATTTGCCTTGACAGTGACATTGCTTACATCTGCTCTTGTTCCTGTGGACATCTTCCTGGTTTCCTATATGAAAGATACAGATGGTACATTTAAGGTTAGTAATAATATTATTATTATGGTTCAATTTTATTACTCATTACTTCCAAGGAGATTTTTTTCTTTCCACCTTTACTTAAAAAGATTATTTATTTTCACCTCTGAAAGTAAAAATACCGGTACATATATTAGATTGCTGAATTTGTAGTCCACACGGGGCATAATAATTTGTCTCTATTTAATATTTTTCAATTTATTTTACTCTAATTTAAATTATTTTCTTATGGAATATACCATTCACAAGCCTGATTGCAGTCTCACCCCCATTACATTCACAGGAATGGGCCAATAGTTCTTCAGTGCGTGATGAAACAGAGAACACAGTACTCATAGCATACTATGGTAAATTGAAATTGTTATTCAGTTTGATCTTCTGAAATTAAAATTCACCTATAACATTAATATACATTTTACTGTTTTAGTTGATTAATTTAAGCTTCTAACATACGAGTTTCTAGAAAACAGTAATATTAAATTAAATCTTTGAAAATGAATCCTTTTATTTCAGTTCTGTATGCAATCATTGCTTTCTGTCTGTTCCTGTTCCTCCCATTCATGTACTTCTTTTATGAAGAGAAAGATGAAAATTCAACATGTAAATCTGTAAGTAATGTTTAATTAGTTATGACAATCAATGTTAAAGTCTAACTTATTTGTAAACGGTTAAAATGCAAGGTTATTGCTCACAACTAAAGTTGAATTCCTAGTAAGTTGGACATTTATAAATTTTCCTTGATAACAACTGCAATATTTCTTTGGCTTAGTAAGAAAACCTAACCCATCTTAATTCTAGACCTTAGCCTAGAGTTCATCTTTTAGAACATAAAAGAATTGACATTGCCAATATAAATATTAAGTATTGCATCAATTTAAAAGGAAAATGTAACAATACCATCTTAAAGAATGGCTTTCATCTTTTATACATCTATTAAAACGTAATGTCTATTTAAAAAAAACAAAAAAACATTTGATTAAAAAACATCAATTACCCATAATGAATATTTTTTTAATTAAGTTAATCATATTTCTGTAACAATTGTATTAGATTAAACGATTAATTTATTCCAGCGATGCTGCACAGCATTAAAGTACTCTATTGTGACTGTCCTTATTGCTGCAACTTTTTTGCTGATTGGGTATGATCAATTTTTTAAAAATACAATGACAATGTAAACATTAAATAGTATCATTTATAAGTCTTATTTGTCTAACATTAATTTTTTTTTAAACAATTGTAACTTTGAAAGAAAACTCATATGACATTTTTTATTATTAATTGAAACAAAATATATTTTCCTTGTAAACTTTTTTGTCTGTGTCTGCGATTAATAAAATTATTCTGTCCTGCATGGTTCATCTATAAACTAATGCTTTCACTTCAGGGCATTGGTACCCACAAAGTCCAATCCAAATAGTAACAGCACAGACTGGAGGAAAATTGAGGCACTTTTCAAGGACATGGCTAGCAATGGTAAAGTATCTCACTATTCTAGCTAGTAGCTCGGCAACCTGCTCCATCTGTTGGCCAGCACCGTATAAGTGCAAGATTTTATTAGTGTCACAGTGTCCAGCTGCCCTGACCTCCCAGATTATATTTAGCACAGTGCATGAACTTGAGTCCCTGATGTGGTTTAGCTGCTGTGATTAATTCAAACAAAATATGGGTTAATTATGTGGTTGATTCTCTTAGTAAATGTTTCTCAAATTCTTTAAAATATATATCATTAGATGATAGTGACAACTATTTCAATATTTTTGTAATATCTAAGTGGTGGAGGTCACTGTAATCTATTGTGCATTATTTCAGTACTTTCAATTATGTTTTTCATTACAGGAATTGAAGATGCTCTGTCTTTTGTCATCAGCGTTTTCAGTCTTATTGGAATGCTGGGCATAATGACCTACACAGTGAGTACTTACATGAGGTTGTTTTCTATACTTTTTTTTCCCAAATAGCAGGTTTAATTAGCTTGAATGCTATTCAAATAGAGATGTTTGAGTCAATCTTATTTGTTGTTAATCTTAAAATGACACCAGTTTTTTTCAACACTTACAATCATTGTTCCCACTAAGGTCCATTTGGTCTGTGTGCAAAATGACTAAGGCGTGTGCAAAGTTGCACAGCAGCAATTTTTTGTCCAAAATTTTACCCCCCACAAACACAGATACTATATTATATTATTCTTATCAAAATTTGCTTCCTTGTAATTCTAAACTGTGCAGCTTAAGGGAACATTGCTTACAATTACAAGTTAGTTTTTTAATTTTTAACAATATCATGATAGATTAAAAAATACCAATAATTTTTATACCTTATACCTTTCTTATCTATTGAGTCTGTTCATTACATGTAACATTAATTATTTTAAATTATTAATTAGACTAGTGTATCACCCGTCAATAATGACGGAAGTTTTCAAAATAAATACACATCAGATTTAAAAATAACGTAATACAGAACTTTCATTTATTTTTATTTGATTCATTTATTATCATATTCAACAATTTTATGCGGAACGTTCAAAAAGTGTTATTTTTGGTGCAGTAATTTATTGCGCTGCTTTCTAAAATTAGAAAATCATTACATTACAACCATACAGATGATGGGAATTATGTATATATATTATTCTCATAATATTTTTGTATCACTAATCACTTTTTATTAAAGTTTTTTAATGTTAATATTAAATTGAAGACTTTCACTTTTACAAATCATAAACGCTCAATATCCAGGCTTATGGCATGTCTATTTTACCAATGGATCTGGTCAAGGGCCAGAGTAGCCCCAAATCAGAGAGGCTGAAGACAGAGGCTGAGAGGGATGAAAGGAAGAAAAAAAGACAGGCATTGAAAGAAAAGGTATGTGGAAATTAATTTATTTCAATTGAATTATAATTTCCATAACATTGAGACTGAGAGCACTTCAATGTACATGATTTTCCTGATAAAATAGAAGACATTATTTTATTCTTAAAAGATATTTGGTAGCTTTTGCTCTACAGTAACTGAATAATGAGTTCTAAAACTACACATTTTGAACTTCCCTAAAACCATAATCAAATTTCAATTTGCTTTCCCAAAGTTTGCAAATCGTTCTTCAGTGAGTTCAAGAGCTCGAAAAGTGGATGCCACTTTAGCTGAAGAGGAACGTCTAATGAGCAGAAGGGAACGTCATCTCATTGCCTCAGAGAAAAGCTGGTGCCGCAGGTGTATGATACTTCTCAGGCCCTTTGAGATCATTATGGGGATTGTTTTCTTCTTGATGGCCTTATTGGTATTTGTCTCATTGCTGCTAACAAAGTGAGCAAATTCATTAATTCTCTATATAGCATTCTACTTACTTATTTAAAAAAGTAGAACAAGGAATTCACTGAACTTAATGAATAATTTTCTAGCTTAAATTTGACAGAAGCCCTGTTTTCCCCTGTGACAAATTATGAAATTAAAATTTATTGTATTTTAGTAATTAAATGTACAAGTTATAAATATCTTCTGAGAAATTTGATTTAAACAAAATTATCTTATTTATTCGATTATAGCTCGCAAAAATTTGTACAGAAAACAACTACCAAAAGGGTAGATGCGCGATATACACGAGGTCTTATACACAGACCAATTTTTATTAAAATTTATACCAATTTTCTACCAAAAAATTTATGGTGCGCGTTATACACGAATGCGCGGTATACACGAATAAATACGGTACTTTGTAAGTACATTCTAATTATATTATTTTACTAAGGGTTTTTCTAATCATTTCAAAAACTCATTAACTCATCATTTACTTACAGCATTGATAAAGCAATGCATAGCTTGGGATACCTCAGCGGTTATGCTTTACCTGAGAGACACTTGCCTAATCCTGTTGACATTGCTCTTGTGTACAGTCAGAAAGTAAGAACTGTTTTATTACAGCAATAATTCTGTTACTTATTTTAACAAATTAATGTACAAGTATGTTATGATATTTTTAAAAAACTAAATGTTATGTGCAGAGTTCGGCTCTCATGTCGTTTTCATGCAGCAACTCCCACAATGCGACAAATGGATTATTATAATTGTGAATATTTTAGAGAGAATGTCATGTAAGTGTAACAGTACCGCAAGTGCAATTGTTCAAGTGTAATGTGTAACTTGTTGGTAGATGGGAATCAGCTTTCACAATACTATTGTAGGCTGTTATCTAGTTTCTCCTGTAAAGCTCACAGAACTTGACTTCACATCATTGCCCTCTATTGCTCAATAAACTGACTTGCCTTCTCTCTCCCGCCCATGCAGTCCTCGGCCATTTAGCGCCTCTTTAGACAAGTTTTTCACTGTCTGACTGTATTTCTTACATTTAAGACTTCATACAATCTGAGCCTTTATCATTATTTATATCTCTTTGTGATCCATATGATTATTATGTTATGTACCTGAATTCTTATCTAAATATGCAGATATTCATATCCTTGTGTTTTCTCTCTATATCCCATTTAGTGGTTGGGAAATTATTATATCTTTTAAATTTAAATAAAAATTCATTGATTACTTGTATTTTCTACTAACAAAATAACATTTCAGGCCTTCCCTTTGGATTACATTCTTATGGTTGGCATCATTGCTTATTTTGTCTTGTGCTCAATGTCAGGCATAAGGAATATTGGGATTTGGTTCTTATGGATCAAGGTGAGATTTTTTTTTAATGGCTTAAATGTATATATTAATTATCTCATTAAATTAGAATTAGAGATTATGAGTTTTTTCAGAATTGACTTCTTAACTATTTACATAATTGGTTTTTTAAGCTACTCTCTGAAACTAGTAGATTATTTCAAGAAAATGATTTTTAAATTTGAATATTACTGAGCATACATTCAAACAATTCTAAAATAAATTTGCTTGCGTTGAACATGTGTAAATTATGGATATCATGAGAACAGTAAAGGGTTGATTTTTAGTGATGATATCACATTATCAAATAAGATTAAAAATTAGATCTGGATTAGATTACTTTTTACATTTTGAGTACATTTGCGTGCCCATTTAGTGGGTTTTGTCATCTTCAAGGAAATTAATTTTAAATTTTGTCAGCACATTTCTTGTTTTTTTTGCTAATCTATCAAATGCAGTCTTTTGAGTATTATTATGTAATAGATGTACAAAATACGTCCACGCCGAACCAGCCCACAAGGATTACTGATGTTTTGTATGATTCTGATGTTTGTAGTCTTGGCAATAAATGTTGTGCTTTATGAGCTTACACCACAATATTCCTCATTTGGAAGTGAACATTATGTAAGTTTTCATCTAGACATTCATGTATAAGCTGCAAATAATTTTATAGTTGTCAACATAAATTTAGATATTATTTTAAAATTATATTAATGACTTCATTAACATGTGTTGAAATATTAAGAAATATGGATTAATTTGAAATTCCATTTATATATCATTGGGATTTTAAAATAATATTCTCTGGAATGAATCACCATCTTCAGCAAATATTACATTTCATAAATGTGTAACTTGTGACTATTCCAATGATAGTAAAAAATATTTTCTGGCACTCTCATTACCACTATGACTCTATGAAACTCTATCATTGATCTGATATGACTAATGTAATATTTCAGGATTTCAATGGCAAATGATCTCCACATTAATCTTAACTTAGATAACATGTAGAGATTTCTTAAAGTTAGAGCCAAAGGGTTAACAAACCAAATGAAAAAAAAATCTGGCACACATTGGCAATATTTCCAATTGAACATGTTACACACTTAATATTATATCTTGACTTAAATGTGTTTTTCTGACTATCTTTTGTTTTTCACTTAATAATAAAAAATAATCACCTAATGCTCAAGAATTAGAAATATGTATGCTGAATTCTTTCTCAGATGAACTTAACAACTGAAAACAATGTGACTAGTTCTTCTGTTAAACAGTGTACAACTGCAGTCAGTGAAGGTAGATATAAAATTTGTAAATTGAAATACAGTCGAAACCGGTTAAGTCGACGGCGTTGGGGTATGAAAAATGGCATCGAGATAACCGATGATCGAGTTAAAACGAAAACCAATATGGTGGCAAAATATTAACATGCGCTTGTAATTTCTTTATATACGTGTTGTGCGTTAATTAGTGATGGGACGATTAATCAGAATCGTATCGGAATATAAGAAATATCAATATAATGTTAAATTATGTGATATATTATATTATGCGAAATGGAACGTCCTTGCGAGTATGATTTATGTAAATGAATTAGTGACTCGGCTCTGACTGAGACTGAGGCTCTAGTTTAGTTCATTTGCTCGTTCGTCCTTGAACTTTATTATTTCATGCTATTTACTACTAATACTAATGATGTAATTATAATTAAAGTTATAATCTTAGTGTAAGTTTAATACTAATAAATACCAAGGCATTTATTTGTTTAAGGACCAAGGAAAACAATCAATATTCAAATAAATATATTTTAAATATATTTGTAGGTACTTTACTTCATAGTCGTTCGCGCATCGTTCTGCGCATGTGGAAAAAAGTCACAAATATTATTTCAATTTGTTAATAATTGACTACCATTACCCTAGGACTAGTGTTTACCGTAGTTACAACTATCGAACGACCGCTTACACTCATCTTTAAAAATGTTTAGGCTTATTTATTTAAGTTTTAAGTCTTCGGAATTTAAATAATTTATTCAGCTGCAACTTCAATAAGCCCGTAATAGCTTTTTACCCCGGAGTTCGTTTTTGTTGTGTTAGCGACGGTGACTTCAAATCGCTTTCTCCCTATTCCGGTATCTAAATAATATACACGTCATCACTTTTGGTCTACTTCGTCTACGGCTAATGAATGCTTTTAATTTGCTTAGTTGTCGAGGCACTGTACGGTCAAAGGTCACGGCTATTACTACAGCGCTCTAAGTGAATTCAAAGGGAGGGGGGGCGACAAGTTACGGAGTCTTCTAGTTAGGGATAATGAGGGTCGGGGGGGGGGAGGCTAGAAAGGTCTTTGATGTTTATATAAAAGGAAGCCTCTTGCTTTGACATACTAATACAAGACCGCGAGAATAGACACCTTCCCTCCCCTCCCCCACTGTTATACATCTACAGTGGGTTGGGGGGAAGGAACATTTTTCTTTTTAAATTGAGTCAGAGCGTGCCTTGGTAAATGGCCAGTGTAGCTCAACCCCACCTAAACCCCACCCTATTGGGAGGGGGGGATCGTCGTGTGCGCGACGAATTCAATAATTCTGGCAAGTTGACGAGTGAAACATAATATGGTATTTAAATAAATTCCATCTTATTATGACTGTTTACTCCGTTTTATCAGGACTTAGTCGGTATATTAGCTTATTACCCGGAGTTAATTTTATGTTGTGTTACGGCAGAATACCAGAGCCAACACGCGAGCGAACGTGACATCAAAATCAAAGCGTTTTCTTAATAATAATAATATTCTGGTCTATAAATATAGACTCAGATAGACATAAGGATAAAAACACCTTTCTTATTCCGTATGCAAGAACAAACACATACAAGTTTTCCTTCTTCCCGTCCGGAATTCGGGCGTGGAATGGGTTGCCTGAAGAATCCAGGAAAACCAACACTTTATCAACATTTAAATCTCTAATAAAAATGCAGGACTAAACACAAACCATAGATAAGCGTAGGACGCAATAATCTTCTGTATAGAAGGAGCGTCTGTAAACAGATAAGATACCGAAGCATAGTACCAGAAGTAACAGCGCTGAGCAAGCGGGCTGGGACGTCACCAGCAGACCCTGTTGAGGCAGAAAATTGGTCCCTTCCCTTGGTTATAAAAAAATCATAGCTAACATTTTCAAAAGCTGGCGATTGGTCATGGGGATTGAGCTAACCAAGTTAAGTTGCAAATTTGGCCCTCTTTTGTGCTCGAGGTACTAGGTTTCGGCGACTTACAAAAATCGAATTAGCCGATGAAAAAATGCTAAGACAAAGAGAGAATTTGGCGGTTCCAATAAAAAATGTCGAGTTAGTGGGGTGGTCGAGCTAACCGAGCTCGAGGTAAGTGGGTTCGACTGTAGTGATATAAAGTATATTATTATGTAATGGGAGCTTTGATTGTATTTGTTGCAATTAATGTATTGTACTTTTTTTACATCTAGATTTGTGTGTGGTCACTAGAATGACCTTGCTGCTTGTCAGATTTTTCTACAAAATGTGGGTGTTTGGTGCTGCATACTACTGGCTAACTTGGGCCTTTTTGGGGGTTAGTAACGTTTCAAATGTTAATTATTGCAATAAGATAATTCAATTATTTAGATAGTTTTTCATAAAGCAAGGAATTTATAGCCCTTTTCCAAACTGACTGAACTTGACTAACATTAAATTACAATATTACAACATTCAATTCTTACAATATTTAAAAAATATTTTTTAAGTGTATAAAACAATAATATAGCAATTAATTCCACACACTAAGGTAAGAAGGTATTTTAATTCATTTATTTTTATTAATTTAGAAAATGTACCAGTTTTTTTTTGGTCCTAATTTACCAAAATATTTGTGAGAATGGTTGCGGTCATTCCACCTCCCTTCCTCAGTTTATTTGTAGGTAACAGGTGTGCACTCACACTCCCCACCCCCTACTAATTGTTCTTCTATGACGATGCCACTGGCTCTGCATTAGAAAAGTGTCCGAGAATATTGTTTAAAACAAACAATTCTGATTTTATTGCTGACATTTATTTTTTATAATATTTATATTTAAACAATTACCAGTTACAAATGTATGTAATGTTTAATTTCTGACAAAAAAATATCTTTCTGGAAGTTAATAAATCTATCTTTAATTGCAGACTTTTTTTATTGGCTTCCTTGTGGCAGTTATAAAGAAAAGGCGATCGGCTATTAGTGGTGAAGTTGATGAGGATGACTTTGAGGAAAGTGATGATGAACTAATTAGAGGATAGGAGAGTAAAACAACCTGTGATTACCACAAGATATAATGTAAATAACTGAGTGAAAGTTTGGACAAAACTTCAGTTTTTCTTATAATATAATTACGAATTCTGTACATTTTAAAATGGTGTTGTAAAATTTACTATGAAACTCGGATTGACATTTTATTACAAAGTAATCTATCAAATATATTAAGTATAAAAAATCTTATTAGGCATATTATATTTTCTTGTCTTGTATTTTATTTTTTGCTAAACTATAATAATGTGCAACTTATGAAAAACAATTTAAGACTGTATATTGAATTTATTATCTTTTTGTCTTCATTATGAAAATATGTTTCTTAATAAATCGGAGGAACTTAAATTACGCATTGATTGAGAGTTTTATATGTAAACATTTTCAGATTTATTTTAAAAAAGCACTGCAAAAGGTATATGGTTTTAAAATAATAATAAGGAGATTAAGCCAGCTCATTTGAGGCTTTGCAATTTACGAATTCTTACTTTTATTTTAGGAAAGGCAATGTTTAATTAAAATTTATCAATTCCTGTCTTTAACATTTATTCTTAGTTGTGCCAAATATTGCTGTTTCAATTATAAATTATAGGTATGATATGGTTCACAAAAGATAGAACTATAGAGCCCAAATAATATTTAGTCATGTATTTTATTTTTACAATTAATTTATATTTTAAAATTTAGTACGTTTTTTTAAAAAATAAATCTATTTAATGAATTAATAATGATGTTCTTTTGGTTAGTCTGAGAGATTAAGTATGCTTTTACTGTGATCAAAACTTATTTTATTTTAATTTAAATGACAATATTTTAAAAAGTTAATGTTAAAAAAAAACAACTAACAAACAATAAAGAGCTTTTTAAAATAGGAATGTTTTAATGACCAGTTACCAAAATCATATTTAAATTTATTACATAAATATCTGGTTTAAACGAAGTCTGCTTGTTGCTGATAGCTCTTACAAATAAACATTCTATGAATTTTCATTTTTGATAATTGCATCAGATTTCTTTTAAAAGCACAATAATTTACAGAAATCAACAGTGACTAATAAAATTAATTATTTAAATGTTTAAGATTTTTAAATTAAAATTGCTTAACTCCTTATAAAGTATAATTTTGACAATTTCATAATTTTTTGTAACTAAAGGAGTTGAACTTTTATACAAAAGCACTTCTTAAAACTGAAGTCAATAAGCTGTTTTAAAGAAAAGAAATAAAGATTAATCTTTTTCTTAAAAAAGATATTAAATTAATCTTAAATCCCCATGCAGCATTATTTTTTATCTTAATAAAACATGCAAATGTTTTATAATAGAAACAAAAAAATGTACATTATTTTTTTAAAGGTTAAGTTATATGGTTAACAATAAAATTCACATTAATTATTACCACTACAAAACAATACAGTAAAATCAGTTAATTAATACAGTTAACACATATTTCAAAAAACATATTACTTATATATATATATAAGTATAAGGGTTGTTTTTTTCACAATTATTACCCTTTTGTACAGTAATGGGAATTTCTGGCCAATAAAAAGTAGTTAGTTTTATTTTTTGAAAAGTGAGGAGAAATGGAAAGGCAATATTATTTCCCAAGCCCACCCAAAAAAAAAGAAAGAAAATTTAAAACAAAAAATAGTATTTATATATGCTGTGAGGGCATATTTAGGTTGAACAAGTCACGTTTCTCAGCACCTTCAAACTTTTAATCACAAAAATGTATATCTTGGAGCATAAATAAAATGTATATGCCTTTAGATGTATTCTGATGTTTTTAAGTGGTAATTGATTTTATTTTGTAGGATATTCTCTTTCTTGAAAATAAACGCCATTCTGTCAACTCTCCTCATTCATAATAAAATACACTTATTTTTTTAATTGTATTTTACAACACTGGACTACAATTTTTTTTTAATTTATAACCATACAAAGATCAGTTACATCACATTTGATTGTTCCACAGGCAGACATACCTAACCAAACACTAGTTTGTTCTTAATTGGTAATCACCGTTTTGTGTGATGTATCTAACCCATGGGAGAGCTTGATAACCACTCTTTTCAATGATTTTCAGATAACGCACCTGAGATTCAACAGAAATTTGCAAATTAATTTTATTTAATAACATGCAATGATAAGCAGAAGACAGAAATGAACTTATTTTGCCCTTTTTGTTGTTTGTGTTAATTTAGTATTATTTACTTGTTACCCTGAACTGTAAATTTGCTGCTCCATCATAATATTTGTATTTAGAATTTTGTTTTAATTTACTCTTAGTTTTGCTAGGATTTTTAAAAAATGTGGGCAATGTGGTTTAAAATTGAAAGTTTGCATACCTGGATACCAGAGACTGTGAAATAAGGAATTTCAAACTTGACACTAATGGGTGGCTTTCCTTCCACTTCTTCATTCTGAACACTTGGCAGACCAAAGTGTGCCCTCATCAAGTACTCTTTACCACCCTATACAAGTTTTTAAAAATAGACTTAATAATATTTTTTTAAAGATTTCCTTTACTTTTCTCTTTGACGATTACGAATAGAAAAATTACAAGTCATTAAGTTGATTTAAAATTAATAGCATTAGTAAAAATGCAAATGACCACTATTAAAAATTTCTGATATAATTATTTATAACAGCAAATGTGGTTCTGGTATTTACTAAATCAAACAGACTATGTAAGTATTTTAAAAAATGTTTGCTTTTTCATAGACAGCATGCTGATTACATTAGAAGAAGATGAAATGCAAAACTATTCTCAATAAAAAAATGTTTGTAACAAGGAGACTCACTGGAAAAGATTTTATAGTCCAAATAATACAGTTGATCTCTGGCACATATTTACAATTTCCTATTGTAGTTTTGAATTTTGGTGAATCTGCATCATTGGGTACAGGTATAATGATTTCCACATTATTTGCAGTAGACCTACGCTTGAATTGACTTTTAGCCTTAAAAAAAATAATTTATAATAAACGTTTGTAAGTCTAACATACATCTGTATTTAAAACATTTTTTAAAAAAACATTTTCGTCATAAAGTTGAACTATGCAACAGTCTTAAATGAAGGACAGCTGAACATCTAAAATTTTATATTTTTCAATGGATAGATCTGATCAGTAGCAATAGTCTGACAAACACTCGGGGACAGAGTAAAACACTCTCCCCAGCTCCTCCAGGTCAAGTTGATATTCTTTAAAAGTACCTTAGTTGTTTTTTTTTATCTACTTCAATATCTGACTTATCTTCATTGCCAATATTATTGTTGAATAAATATATGTACTTAGGTTAGACACTAAACCAGAAATCATACTAAACTAAAATACCAAAGTAATAAATCCCCAAACAATCCAATCACAAATTCACTAATGTCAGTCAAACTTTACAACTCACAGGTAAAGGAAAGAGACAAAAACATCAGCTATTTTTAAAAATTGATTAATCAGTATCCCAATGTTTTTAATGCCCAATTTAGTGACACTGATGTGTACATTGCTGGGCAAGGACAAAATGGGTTGTAGTGATGGGGTTATAGAGTATTTCACTGCAATATAAGTGAATGATTAAAATAAAATTTAAAAGGCAATAAGGGGGATAATAATTACACAAATTTATCCTTACACCTTCATCACAATGTGAGAATGAGGCAAAAAATAATATGCATTAATTTCTTTTTTTTAAATACTGTATCTTACCTTTATCATGTACTCAACTCTGCTGTGAACATGACGTTCAATCACCGATTCAACCCATAGTAGAGGCTTCACCTGTAAATTTTAAATATTAATTTACACAGGTAGATCAAAGTTTATTTTTAAAGCAAACACAACTACTAATGTATTCACTGTACTCACATGGGTGTTCAGCCTGTAGGACATGAGCTCAAATTCACCATCAGGAGGAATAAAGGAGATTGTTCTGTCATTTTCAAATCGTGACAAACGAACACACTGATGAAATTTCACATCTTCCAGTTCTACAGATTTGCTTTTGCCTCCTGAATAGGCATGAATATAAAATAAACATGAAAATAAAATATGCATGAATATAAAATCAAATTCTTTTCAAGAAAAACAACTACATTATTTGATACATTTGAACAACAATGTCTCATAACTTATGTCTAAATTAGTTACAAATACAAAAAATCACGCTAACCATAAATTTATTCATCTTAGCAAACCCTCGAATCATGTAAGAGAAAAATTAAATGTATAAGAGAAAACATTTAATGTAGTAAAATTTGAATGCAGAAAAAGCATCTGTATCAAATGTAAATATAACAGATTTGCTTTATTTTCTGTTAGTTTGTCCTGATCAAATAAACTTGTGCGGAATTGCTATATATGTGGACTTAATTATACTTTGCCTATGTGCCAAAAAATATTCATAACTGTATTTGCTTATCCTTTATGTCAGCTAATGAGTAGTGTTCACAAGCTGGTTTGAAAAAAAGGAAAGATTCAAGGATCAAACTAAATGATCAGCTACTATTTATTCTAGGCTTGCCTTTTCATCTTCAAATATCACTGAGGGTTTGATTTATTAAGGTAGCATCAATCTTGAAGCTATGAAAAGTTTTACATTGTTCATTGCTAACTTTTCGTTAGAAACAAGCTTATTTTTTGTCAAAATATATTACATCACTAATACTTACTGCCTGTGCTTTCAAAGAGAACCTTGTCATTTAATCCAAGTCTCAATTCAGGCATACCAGACAGGAACACTCGCATTTTTACTGATCCAACAATTTCACTGCGTAAGACGTTCCCATTTGCACTAACCTTAAGGAACATAATCACATGTAACCTTAATGACGATTTCATGTATTTACTTCATTATGAGTGAATATAACCAAAATTATTCAATCTTGGGCAAATAATTATAACAGCAAATTTATAAGCACAATTAAACATATGTAAAATTAGATATTTGAAAAGTGCAGTTACATCTTTTAAAATGAAAAGTGCATCAAATTTCTATGGAATATTTTCTTTAAAACTACAATATGCCATATTTCAAGCTATTCACCAGAAGATTCACAGATTCTATCACATCAAGGAAAACTTCATTCTTGCGATATTTAACACCTTCTGTTCTCCAGGAAACTGCATTAGTCACTGCAGGAGGAGGCCTGGGAGCTATTTCTAGTTTTTGACCCTCTTGAGTTATATACCTTAAAAAAGGACAAATTTACTTTTCAAAATATGTAAACTTTAGAGTGCAAGTATTTTTGTATGCATAGTTTTTAAAAATAGTTACAAAAAAAGAATGTTCTGTGTTGCTTTAAGAAGAACTTCTAAAAATCAAAACTAAAATATTTTAAAGAACTAAAAATTGTGTTTTTTCAAAATCTCCTTTAAAAAAATGATCTAATAAACAATGGTAAAAATAAACTAGTTTAGTAGAAATATTAATTTCAGTAAGATTAATCAGTCAATAATATACTATAAGTGAACTTTTCATTACTCTTGTAAAATCTTGCTATCAGTGGTCTGTGGATACCCAAAGTCCATGACTTCATCAAGCAGCTCATAAATTATAACAAAGTTATCTCGGATGCTCTCTTCTTCAAGTTCCTTGAAGTATTCCACAAAAATCTGTTTAAAATAATTATTATTTTTAATCAAATATGATTTTCATAAGGAAGTTCCATCAATTACATTAATTCCTGGATTTTTTAAAAAGATATCTGAAAACAATAAAAATTCCTATATAAAAATCAATTACTTCACTGTATACCAAATTGGTTAAATAAGAGTACAAAAATTATGAACTAGCTATCATGACCAATGTTCCCTTTAAGCTGCATGGCCGAGCAGATATCTGACCGACGCTGCACAGCAGTTTAGAATTACAGCGCAACAAATTTAGTAAAATATTGCACACAAGTTTTTCTACTTTGCACACGGACCAACGAACCTTAGAGGGAACATTGATTATGACCTTTGAATTTGTTAAAAAGACATTTTCAATTCACTTAATTTTTTTAAATATTTAGTTCACCTGAACCAGTTTATGCAGGAAAGTAAAAACAAGTGTCACATTGGCATTCTTTTTTGATGTAGCCACTAAATAGAGATTGTTGTACTTGATGTACATGAAGGCCACATCTCCATGTTGAATAATGGGAGTCAAGTTGCTGTCTTCCTCCTTCTCCATAATCAAAGTCATGAATTTGTCAATAGCCGACATGTCAATATCACCACGGTAATTGCGGCTAATCATAACCTACAAGGAAGTTCAAAAGTAATCATTAAATAAAAGGAATATATAAGTAAATATAAAAAGAAGTAATAAGTGTTCCTTTTTAAATGTTAAATTAAAAAACCAGTAAAAAACAAAGTTTTTGACGATTAATCCTTTATATATACAAGACATAACTAAAAGTATGTTCATTATAATACGCATTGCACGACAATCCAAATACATTTATCCAAAATTTTAGTTATGTCTCATATATAAAAGATTTATAGTAAAAAAAAACTAATACAGTCTGCCTGCTAAATTTCAGCTCGATTTTATCATGGGAAAAGGGTTATATAAACATGTTTAATATAATGTGACAGTCTAGCATAAACATTTACAGATCGGGAATATATCTTTAAAAAGTATGTTCAATATAATATGCACCGCGTGAAAGGAAAAATTTTAAAAGGTTGTTCAATATAATACGCACTGCGACAGTCAAGCACAAACATGTACATGCTACATAGAGATAATATAAAAATTTAATTAATTTAATTACAGTACAATCGATCAATGTGAAATTTTGATAGATCATTTTTTTCGTCGCCACGAGTCTGCCTGCAAAATTTCAGCTCGCTAGCATGGGGGAAGTGGGTTAAATATCGACCCAAATCTTTTGCGGCAAACAATCAAGCAGACGCCACGAGTTAATATAAAGGATTTTAAAACACTACAAACAACATAATTTCTGAATATGCTTTAAGAAAAAAGGAGAAAAAAATAGGAGCTGGGAAAAAAGGCTGAAGTTTCTTTGCAAGTAGAACAACTTAAGGAAATACATTTCCTTTAAACCACATAGATAGAAATTGTTACATTTATGCAGCTATTTTATTTTTAAACCAATAAAACTTATAATATATTAAATATATTTTAAATATATATTATTACATATATGTTGCTCTTACCTTCCCCTTTACATCTAAAATGTATACTGCTGATGCTGACATTCTCAAAGATTTAATAACTATAATGATAAAGAGAAAAGTAGTTGGTGTAATATTACAATTATATAATGGATTTGAGAGAAATTTTTGAAAAATATACACAATTTTTTTTTAAAAACTATCGTATATACTCGTTCTATAACCCCTTCATTCATAACCCGACCCCCCTACTTTTGGATGGAAAAGTATTAAAAGTGTATAACCCGATCGCAAGCCGACCCCCCAAAAAATAATAGGACAGCTTTAAAAAAAATGGTACACATTTTTTTTAAACTACAACCTAAATCGGTCATTATGATTGTTTACTTTGTACTGCCTATCTTTGTCTTTCTGCTCTTTGTTAAGCAAGAGTTACCGGTATTTAAAAAAAAATTATTTGGTAAACTGTGACGAAAGCGCATACATTAAAATCCGTGGTTGAAAACAAAATTTGTAAAACAATTTATTAAAACATTCACAAAAATAAATAAAATTATTAAATAAGGTAAGTGCTGATATTTAATAATATATTATAGCTTCTGATAGAGCAGTCGAATCTTGTAGAATGTAGAAAAGGACATTGATAATCTACAATAACAACACCGATATTTTATTCAATATCCATGCAGAAATCACCTATGACCCATAGGGGATGCGGTGGTCGAGTGGCAGCGCACTGGACTGTCGTACCGATGGTCACGGGTTCGAATCCGTGTGAAGGCAAGGGTCCCTGAGTCACCCCGCTCCGAATGGGTACCTAACACTACATGTAGTTAGGCGGCTGGGTAATGCGTGGAACCCACAAAGCCGTGGCCTGTGAATGCTGCATCACTTGCCAACAGATCATCTGTCATGGTCTGTGGACGCAACTATCTTCTGCATAGAAGGAGCGTCGGTATAGATAAGATAAGACCCGCTCATAAGCCGACCCCCCCCCCACTTTTCCCCCTAGATTTTGTCCAAAAAAGGTCGGCTTGCGAACAAGTATATACAGTAATATGATTGGAAATTTAAAAATACCTAGGGCCTAAGCTTTTATTTATTTTTTTAATTTTAAAAGTTAAAAATCTTAGGGCCTATATAAAATTTTGTTTAAAATTTCAATCCGTTCCATTGTAAATGTAACCCCAGGTTTGTTGTGGACATTCCCTCTCTCCTAACAAAAACTAAGGGCAATCCCTTATTTTAGCGCATTTTATATTTCAAGTCATCAAAAAAACATTTTTTTAAACTTACCTCATTAATTATTATTATGAAATCTATTTTAAAATTAAAACATTATTTTTTGTTGAAATAAAATTACTATTTTACGATTTGTACGAAATAAAAATTGGTATATTTCATTATCTTCTGTGACTATCGGCGCCATTGTTGTTGTTGGAAGTCTGATTTTAAAAAGTTAAAAACCCCTTTAAACTCAACAAAACACACGAAAAACTAATTTTAAAGCATTAAATACTTTTTTTATTTCTGATGTAAGTGTTTAAATTAGTAAAAGTAAGTTATTTAATTTATTTTGTTCTAAAAATTTAAAATGCGCTAAAATAAGGGATTACCAAACTAAGTTTAAACATCAACGCTATGATTATAATTTTACAAGAATGCATACTATACTATACACTTACTTAATTAAAATTAACTACTTACTTCAGTAACTTACGTTACTTGACTTGACTTGATTAACTTTACACTTTACTTAACAATCGATTATAAATATTTGGGTATATCAATAGCGAGTTACATTATAAATGTTTAAAACATGTTTTGATTAATTATACACAAGCTACTCCTCGAGTTATTTAAATTAAAAACTGGGACTCGAGGAAAATCTAGCCAATCTATTAAAATAAAAAGGGTGATGCACAACTTTGATAGTATCTTCACCAGTAGGTTTTCCGGTTTCAAATCCGGAAACACTACTACGTGTAAACACTAACATTTCGATTAAAAACGTAGCAAAATAATAATTTCGAATAAATCATTGAATTGGTGTCGTCATAACACTGACACTGGTAGTATTGATGCAAAGAAAATGTAATTACTAATTACAATTACTAAATTTGAATTACTAATGGGAAAGATATAAAAGGGCACGTTATAAAAAACTAAAATTAAAAATGGACGTTACAAAAAAAAACACTAAAAAAATGTTAACTATTGTAATCAGAGCCGTCACTAGGGTGACACCATCATAAGGGGTGACAGTGGCGTCGCTAGGTGGGGGTGGGGTGGGCGGGCCGCCCCGGGTGACACCCATCAGGGGGTGACACCCGAGCCTAAAATTTTACGGTGTACGATTTTATGTCAGTTAGAAAAAGAAGACACATTTTTTCATCTAGAAAGAAAATAAGAAATACAATGAAAACGTTAAACGCGAAAACTTTTATTTTAAAAAAATATCAGTTTACTTGCAATAATGAAACAGTCCCAACACATAAACAACACTTTAAAAAATTAGAAAAAAAGAAAAGAAACAGTCGCAGCAGAAAGATATTTTTTTTAAAAGGCTGAACATGAAAGGGGCGGTGCCTTATGTTTTAAAAGATATAAAGCCATTTGGGCTTGGACACACCGACAGCATGGACGAATCCCACCTCACGACTACCTCCACCACAGTGGGGTGGGGGCGGGGGGATACGATTTTTATCCCCCCCCCACCCCAAATTGTTTTTTGAAACAAAGGATGGGTTTTCTTTGTTGATGTTTTTTAGGGGAAAATTATTAATTGAATGCATTTGAGTTAATATTTCGTTATATATATATTTATTAGAGGCGGGAAAGCTTATGTATGCATGTTTATATACAGGTAGTCCTCCGGTTACGATGATCCCATCCCGACTTACGCTGTTTTGTGGTTACGAAGGAGCCCACTTTAAAAAAAAATATTACGCGTTATTCCGTATTTTTAAATATATTTTTTTAAAACTTTTGTTTTTCATTGGGGTAACGAATTTTTTTCTCTATTTGAAAAATATATATATTGAAAAATATGTATTATTACTATCTCAACCTACAACTTTCGTTTGCGAATTTTTCTCATGGCAAAGTTTTCAATTAACCCTTAAATGCATAGTGTTGCAGCAATGCAACACACTGATTAGTCGCGGTCAAAACTTTACTAAAATTACATAGGCTTGGTCATAATTTACCGGAAGTCTAATAATAGACTCGATCTATAACTAGGTCACCGCCTGAGGTGCCGTAAGGTCAAGTAGTGAATATTTATTCATAACTATTAGAGAGAATGCGCTCATTGAAATTATCTAAAACTTGTTCAAAAGCTTGATTTTATAGAATTTTAAAGAAAAATATAAGGTCATATTATTTGATATATTATAATAATGCGAAATAGAGCTTCCTTGCGAGAGTGAATTTAATATTAATATGTAAATATACAGACTATACTTTTTTATTATTTTTAGTTCATTCGCTCATTCGTCCGAGAATTTTATACATTCAAATACTATTTACTTCTAAAACGTATGATGTAATTATAATTAAAATCATAATCTTAGTGTAAGTTTATTACTAATAAATACTAAGGCATATATAATTTATATGAACCAACGAAAACAATTTATATTAAATATAAGTTTGTTAGCACTAGTGACTAGTACTAGTGGCGACGGCCAGAACGACCGCTTACACTTTCACTCATCTTAAATAAACTCTTAGGCCTATGCTTATTTATTTAAATATCAATAGATGGTTATAGTTATATTATGTAATATTATATTATGCGAAATGGAACGTCCTTGGGAGCATGAATTATGTAAATGAATTATAATTAGTGACTCTGCATCTGCTGAGGCTCTAACTCTATTTAGTAATAAGTTAGTAGTAACTAGTTCTAGTTGCTCGTTCGTCCATGAAGTTTATTCTTTCATGCTATGATGTAATTATAATTAAAGTCATAATCTTAGTGTAATTTTATTACTAATAAATACTAAGGCATCTATAATTTATATGAACCAACGAAAACAATTTATATTAAATATACGTTTGTTAGCACTAGTACTAGTGGCGACGGCCGGAACGACCGCTTACACTTTCACTAGTTGCTCGTTCGTCCATGACGTTTATTCTTTCATACTATGATGTAATTATAATTAAAGTCATAATCTTAGTGTAAGTTTATTACTAAAGGCATATATTTTTATAAGGCAAGGGCCCAGGAAAACAATATTAAAATACATATATGTTAATAATTGACTACGCTAGGACTAGTGTTTACCGTAGTTACGAATATGAGCGCTTACACTCTCACTCATCTTTAAATAATTTAAAATACTATGTTACGGCTTATTTATTAAAGTTTTAAGTCTTCGACATTTTAATAACTTTTTTCGGCTGCAAAACTGAGTGAGAAGAAATATTGTTTTTGTCCAAAATAGCACCTGGAACATCGTTTTCAGATAGCACTATAACACTATTAAACACACTGTTGCTAGCCATGTTTGAGAAAGTTTGACCTTACTGACAACGAAGAGCCTAAAAATAGATATGACCGAATGGCCTATGACGCGTTGGGGTCACAGAAATGATCAAGCCTATTGGAACAAATGCATAATGTTGAAACATTGCTACATAGCTATCCTGTATTCTGCGCATGCTCAAAGGACGTACATTTTAAAACTCAGCGCGCTAGAGAGGTTTCACTGCGTCGAATCACAGTTTGTTGACACAACAATTTTTGCTGCCACTCAAGTGATCGTTTACGTGTATAAAACCCTTATCAACATACAATAAAAAATATTTTTGTATTGCTAAAGGTTAGTATTCAACTTATAAATATTTGTTTGTTATAATTTTCGTGTTTCTAGTTAGCAAATTTAAAAAATGTGTATGCTGCAGAAATGCAACATCATGCGTCCTGGCCTTTTTTTTATAATGACTGTTAGTACTAGTTAGTAGTACTATTACTATTATTGAAACTGTCATGTTTGATCAATTCAGTGTTTAGCAAATGAATAATTGTTTAAAACATGTTAATAATATGCATTTATTTAATACTTACATTTTTAGTACATTAATTTGTGTTACTATGACTAATGCTAATATTAGTAATAATAATTAGTGTCTTTGAACTCTTTGTAACTTTGTAGTAAAATGGCTAATCTAAAATCTAGTAAGTAAAATAATAAAATTTATAAAAATAAGTGTTTAACAAATGAATAATTGTTTCAAACATGTTAATAATATTTATTTATTTAATACTTACATTTTTAGTACATTAATTTGTGTTACTATGACTAATGCTAATATTAGTAATAATAATTAGTGTCTTTGTAGTAAAAAGGGCTAATCTAAAATCTAGTATTAGTAAGTAAAATAATAAAATATATAAAAATATGCCTGTCTTTATATTTATATTTTCAGCTATGGCTATGTCAAACAAAGGTGAAAAGAAGATACTGACTGAGGAGGAGTTACAATATTTAATTGACCATTTGAGTGAAATTAGTGAAGATGAGGATGCTTCGGATGTTGATTCTCTAGTAGACCCTGATTATTTACCTAATGACAGTGATGAAGAAGTAATTCATGATGAAGCTGAGGATGAACCAATAGCTGAACAGCCATGTACATCACAGGCACCATGCAATTCAAAATCGCAAAAGAAAAGGGCGGAGATAGTTTGGAAAAATAAGAACTTAGTCTTGACAGAGGCGCAACTTAAATTTCAGGGGAATGACAAACTTCCTACTGAATTTCTAAATATGAGCTCACCCTATCAATGTTTTCAACACTTTTTTTCAAATGATTTTCTGCAAAAGATAGTTGATGAATCCAATTTATACTCAATTCAGTGTAATGTAAACAAACCACTGAATCTCAGCTTAGAAGAACTGAGACAATATATGGGCATTATTATCTATATGTCCATTGTACGGTTACCCAATGTGCGATGCTATTGGTCTGCCGACTTAGAACTGAGCTCTGCCATGAATTGTATGACAGTCAATAGATTTGAAAAAATTAGACAATTAATTCATTTTAATGACAACACCAAGCATTTGCCTCAAGATGATCCTTCCCACGACAGACTGCACAAAATCAGACCACTCATAGATCATCTCAATTTAAAAAATGCCATGGTTCCTCTAGAGGCACAATTGGCAGTGGACGAGCAGCTGTGTTCCACAAAAGTTCGTCATTTTTTAAAACAATATTTACCAATGAAACCCTTCAAGTGGGGGTTTAAATTATTTGTTCTTTGTGGAGTGAGTGGTTTCGCATATAAATTTGAAGTTTATTCTGGACAAGAAAATAAAAGGACAGAGCCAGATCAACCAGACCTCGGAGCCTCTGCAAATGTTGTTATCAGACTTTCAAAAATGATACCTGTGAACCAAAATTACAGGTTATATTTTGACAATTATTACACCTCCCCTGCTCTATTGGCCAATCTGGCAAAAAAAGGAATCTTGAGCTTGGGCACTGCGCGGCGCAACAGAATACCCAACTGTAAACTTCCAACAGATAAGGAAATTAAAAAGGATGCCAGAGGGACATCGTACGAGTTTGTTGGTGAGATTGATGGTATTGATATTAGCTCCTTGGTATGGAAGGATAATAAAGCAGTAACTCTTCTATCAACATTTGCAGGAAAGCTACCACTAGATACCATCAAACGGTTTGACAAAGCAACAAGAACAACAATAGATATCAGCTGTCCATTCATCATTAAAGTTAAAGAGTACAACCGCCACATGGGTGGTGTTGACTTACTGGATGCTGTAATGGCTAGGCACAAAATTATTTTGAAAAGCAAAAAGTGGTATATGCGCCTATTTTACCATTTCATTGACATGGCACTGGCAAACTCATGGATTCTGCATAAGAGAATTGCCAAAGAAAAGGACCTCACACAAATAACATTTTTTGAATTTAGAAAAGATGTGGCTTTTTGCCTCATGAAAACTGGCCAAAAAGCCTCCATAAAAAGAGGTCGCCCGAGTACCGGCACATTAGAGGAAATGATGGCAGCTAAAAAAAAAGGTGGACCAGCTCAACATGCCCCACCAAAAGATGTACGGTTGGATCAAGTTGGGCATTGGGTGAACTGGACTGATGGACGTGTCAGGTGCAAATTTCCTAAGTGTAAAGGGTTTGCACAAACCATGTGTGACAAATGTGGTGTTCATCTATGCTGTAACAAAAAAAATAATTGTTTCAAAATTATCATACTTCTCAATAAATTTTGACTTAACTGCATGATGTTGCAGATATGCAACACGTCATTTTTCTACAAAATACATATTTTAATTTTTGAAAATGATCCTGAGATGTATTATAATGAATAAAGAAATAATAAAACATACTGTATGATTTTTTTCAATGATTTTTAAAAAATCATGCATTTAAGGGTTAAGTCAGTAAAGCTAAGTAAGCTTACAAGTTCCTTTTCAATGCTCATTGTAGAGAGCATAATCAGTATTTTTTGTCCCATGCAAATTGTTACTCATTTTATATTCTTTTCAACTTTGAAAAGGATCGCTCTCAGCTGCAGTTTGATGTCATCATTGAAAGATAGATGAAAAAAGCGATGAGTACATTTGTAAAGGACTGTGTAAAATGTAGCTCATTCAAAAGCAGCAAAATTGTTATCTCTGTGCACATGTTTTGAGTTTCGCATTGGGCTACTTCCTTTTCCTTACCCTGAGCCTGGGTCTGGACAATAATTTTTTTAAGATTAAGAGTTCTGAAAATTGGGCTTAAATTCTGAAGGTAAGCTGTCTTCGAAATCGTTTGAATATTCTTCCAGTAACTTGGCTGCTGCCCATAGGATGGCGAAATTGCTGAGCTCAGTTAGGTTTGTAAGAAAGCCAAATTTCTCATGGATGTCTATATATGCGCCCATGGGCGCCCGCAGAAAATTTTCTAGGGGGGGGGGCAAAATTTTTTCAAAGTAATTTTTTTCCCATAATTCTTAGCGCTATACGCAGATTTTTTTTGGCCGGTCACGTGACCATTAATTAAAACTCTATACAGATCAGTACTACTTGTCCTTAATTAATATTGTGATAAAATATACACGTACACCTTTTACTTATGTGGAAGTGTCAGGATCATATTACCCCGACACTTAAAAGCTTCTGATTAAAGATTTTTTAAAACTTCATCTATATGCTTCTGTGGTCCAACGGTTGTCGGCTGGTTTTTTTTTATCTCAAAGTAACAGGTAGTGGATCGAATTTTGGTTGGAGACTTCTTTTTTTTCTTTCCTTTTTAACAATTCTTTTAATATTTTTATTTTATTTTCTTTCTTTGCAATTTCTTTTTTACCAACTTTCTATTATCTATAATTTATAATTATGAGGTATAGTAAGTATGGCATTTCTGGAAGTGTTGAAATTGAGGGGATGAATCCGTGCTGGAGGGGTCAAGCAGGGGCGAATTAAGACTGCACGGGGCCCCTGGCTTTAGCCAGTTCATCCCCCTCCCCTAAATCCGCCAAAGGGCTCAAGTGATCACGCTGTGAACCGAGACTATACAAGGATGGGCCACTGTTATGGGGTAGCTAGAAACCAGGCATTGTAAAGACCAACATTTCTGAACAATGCTTTTAAAGTATATGAGATTGAGCATATATACAGTTATACAGTTAATACAGTTTATTTATGATCCTTACTACAACCGTTGCAAACAACTCCGTCAGTTATTGGTCACGTCCTATAACCAACTCCCTCAGTATGGAGGCCACGCCTTTGTCTAGTCCCCGGTCTACAGAACGTCACTATTTAATATGTCAATCATGATGATTGAATCATCTTGTACCACCACCCCCCCCAGATTATGGTGGGGGTGGGGTACCATGACCTGCTCTGGTCTCTTTGATGTTAGCCCCTGGTCTGGTTTGGACAATCGCATTCATTTCCCCTGGTCAGTGCTTTACACGACTGACCTTTACATAACAGAGTCTACATTTAGCACCTCTGAGCAACTGGACGTGGTTCGGTCTATTGATCTATCCAAGCTACCGCACATCTTTCACACATCCAGGTCAGTTCTGACCAGACTACCAGTCCGACCACTACCAGCAACAGAAATCTTTGATCTAAAGACCCTTTAACCGCCTTAATTCTCTACAATATAGAAAATATAAAAATAATTACACAGTATAACGAGATCGGCATCAGCTTAGTTACTTTCTCTTTATTTTCTCTTTACTTTAATACATTTTTACGATATTTTTGTCAATTGTTTAAAAAATCCATAAATCCAGGGGGGGGCAAAGCGCCCCCCTTGCCCCCCCTTGCGGGCGCCCATGATGCGCCTAACCTATGTTGTAGGGCTTACGAAAATTTGTCAATGATTACCAAAAATACTTGAATTTTTGTCTCCGGGAGAATACTGTTTTGGTGATGTCCCTTTATCAAGCAGACGGTTTTTTAATAGTTTTTTTTTAAACAGCATTGAATATTGTTGTTTTTTTTACCACAGACTTGTCCTTTCCTTTGTCTTCATAGAAATCAAATTAAGAACGCTGTCTTTTAACAAACTCTATTAGAGACGTCCTTTCTAAAATTGTTTTCAAAATTTCAAGTAAAATAGTGACTTGTTCAAGTACCTTTAGAAATACTTCTGTTTAATAAGTCGACAGTCACGTGACTGCTTTTCGTTTGTTGCTAATTCTCCCAGTGCTGCGATATTCTCATAGTCATAGTATGAGTTATTAACAGACCTTACAGCATCATGGGGGCCGTCCATAAAGTACGTCACGCTCCTGTAAGAAAGTGTGACAGTTTGTGACAAGGGGGAGGGGGGTCCAGCCATGTGTGACGTCACTGTGTTTTCTATTAAATTTTAATTATTTTGTTAATAAAAAATATATTTTTTGTTCGAAAATGTGATGTACTTTAAGAGGGGGGGGTCCTAGATTTGTGACAGTTTGTGACGGGGGGGGGTTTAAATGGTAAAAAATTGCGTGATGTACTTTATGGACGGCCCCATGTTAGGCTGACCCTCTTGTGTCAGACAAGCAGAAGCGTAACTGGGTTTTCCGCGCCCTTGGCTATTTCATTTTTTGCGCACTTGAGAAATAGGGAAAATTTACTAAATTATACAGAATAAATTGATCATTGAAGGATTAGCCCTCGGCGCCCTTGGCAACTGCTCCGATGCCAAGTCGTTGTTACGCTTCTGCAGACAAGGCTTTGTTAACATGTATCAATTTCATGTGTTTTTGAAGTACTTGTCAACTATGAGTAGATGCAACAAGCCGGGTATGGGGCCGTCCATAAAGTACGTCACGCTATTTTTGACCATTTTTGACCCCCCCCCCTCCCCCCTGTCACAAATCTCTGGACCCCCCCCCTAAAGTACGTCACACTTTCGAAAAAAAAATTAATTAACGCCTAATTAAAATAATTAATTTAAAACTTAAATTACACTTCACCATTAAACTGTATTAAAATATAAACTTTCCAATTAAAAGTAGGGATGTAGGCCTACCAGATTCAAAATTTTGAAATCCGGCCGGAGCTGAATTTGGCCGGATTTATAAAGTGAAATCCGGCTGGCGCCCAAATCAGATTTCTTAAAATGGCCGGATTCCTGATTTGCCGGAGCCATTATGAATATATATATAAATTAGGAATCTACCGGCCAGCCGGATTTATAAAGTGAAACCTGCCGGAGTCGAAGCCAGAGCCGGATTTTTTTTTAATAGCCGGATTTGCCGGAGCTGGAGCCGAAATCCCGTACACCCCCACTTAAAAGAACTATCATATTATTAAAATGACTTTAATAGTAAAATAGTTAATTGGCAACAGTTGTCACAGTTATTCAATGAAATAGTAACTCAATCTAGATCAAATTTGAAAAGAAAAATTGCAAAAATTACACTTGACAATTGTATAATACACATAATTTCTCTGCTAACTTTTCATTTAAAATGAGTGAGGTTATGTTTTAGATAATCTTCCGATTATGCAATCTATTGACACAGGATAATAAGTAGATTAGCGAAACTTGACCTCACCCAGAGATTAAATAATACATGTACAAAGAAAACAAAACAATTTGACTTTTTAAAAAAAAAGACTAGATTGACAAATTATGTGACCAACTCTTGTGCTATATTGAATCTGTTTATTATGGTCCTATGAATTATATTTCATTCAAAAATATTCACTGGACATCATCTTACAACGGTGAAATGAAGTTTTCATCCATAGTTACGACTGACATCATTCTTTCACCATCATCGTTTCCTGGAAGGATAATTGCAGACAGATCAACTCGTCCTCATCTAGCCACTCAACAGCCTCTGTATGTGCATTTTCTCTTCTGGCAATAACTGCCATAGGTTCTCTTTGCCTTCTAGAAGTGATTCTCAAAGGACGGATGCTTTTTATCTGAGTTAATTCTGGAACAGTTTGGGTGGGCACATTCTCCTGAGCCCGAGCTCTGTGTTGTCCTGTATGTTTCTTCAAAATTGTTTGTGAGGCTAAATATAAGTGACCTACTTTGCAAAGTAGGAGAGGGAAACTCTTATTCTAAACCTCCGCTGCCTTGCGGCTAAACCCTCATGGGAAAGGCTAGGGGAGTAAACCCCGACAGAAAATCAGGAAGTGGAGCTCCTAAGGCGGTCTGCTACTGAAACAAATAGCATTCCGGCAGCTCCTACGACGCGAATGGTGCCAAGCCGTATCGACATTAGTCGTTCCATTGGATCCACCATTGGCGTGGAGAGGGGGGATCTGCTGTTTGGGCAGCAGCTGGTTCTCCATAGTAACACGCCCAGGCTTTATCTTTACTGGAGAGGACACTCCAGCATCGCCGCAAGGTGTGAACACAACACGGGAAGCAGCAGTCTACCGGTTATAAGCCATAGCTCAATTGGCGTAGAGCTAGGCGCCAGGGGTTGCTTCTGACGGTGGGAGAGATCACCATGTCTCAATGGATCGCTACCGCCCGCCTCAAGCTGGGCAGCCCCCAGCCAATAAGGTGCTATCCCGCCATGGCCTACCTGCTCCACTGGGTGCGTGGAGCTCAGAGGAACTTCTCAACAAGTAGGCCAGTAAATCCTGTACCTAGAAATAAAAAAACAAAAGATAAGAAGACTCCAGCTCTTCGCCTAGCAAGCTGGAACGTTAGGACTATGTGTCCAGGCATTACTGCCGACCTGCAGCTTATTGATGATGCCAGGAAGACAGCCATCATTGACAGGGAGCTTGCAAGACTAAACATCGACATTGCCTGCCTTCAGGAGACTAGACTCCCAGAAAGTGGTACCATAAAAGAATGCAACTACACTTTCTTCTGGCAGGGTGGACCAATGGACACACCAAGGCAACATGGGGTTGGTTTTGCCATAAAAAATGGACTCTGCTCCTCCATGTTAGTATCCTGTTAGTGCCCTTTGTTGGGGGTTCTATGGAGGAGCAAAGGGCACTAACAGGATACTAACAATACGACTATCTACATCCTCAGGATTAGCCAACATCATCAGTGCTTATGCTCCAACCTTATCCTCGAGCTCAGAAGCTAAAGACCAGTTCTATGATGATCTCAATCAAACACTAGCCAGCATACCCACCAATGAAGCAATCTACCTCCTTGGTGACTTCAATGCAAGAGGTGGAAGTGATCACATGGCCTGGCCAACTTGCCTCGGTTATTTTGGAAGAGGCAGGCTAAATGAAAATGGGCAGAGATTACTAGAGATGTGCTGCTTACATGGACTATGTGTCACAAATACTTTTTTCAACTGCAAAGCAATCCACCAAGTGTCATGGAGGCATCCCCGCTCTAAACACTGGCACCAACTAGATCTCATCATCACAAGACGCACACAACTGGCCATTGTCCTCCTCACACGCAGTTACCACAGTGCAGACTGCGACACAGATCACTCCTTAGTGGCTAACAAGGTAAGGTTACTGCCAAAGAAATTGTACCGCAACAAAAACAAGGGAAAACCACGCATAGGCATCTGCTCCACCAAGAATCCAGAGAGAACAGCAGAATACACCCAGAGACTAAAAGAAGCTCTTGTACAAATGCCACCAGTAGACACTATTGAGTCCAAGTGGTCACATCTGCGGGACACCATATATGGCTCAGCTATTGCGGCATTCGGCAAGAGAGAACGCAAAAGTGCAGACTGGTTTGAGGCCCATTGGGAGGAAATGAAGCATGTCACCGATGTAAAAAGAAAGGCTCTTTTAGCCTATAAAGACAGGCCTTGCCCAGAAACTCTACATTCCCTTAAGAGCGCCAAGAAAAATGCCCAGCAGGTAGCTCGCCACTACGCTAACACGTACTGGCTCAATCTAAGTTCCAGCATACAGTCAGCTGCTGATAGAGGCGATACAAAGGCTATGTACGAGAATATAAAACAAGCAACAGGCCCTCTGACCTCCAAGACAGCACCCTTAATGTCAAAAGCAGGGGAAATTATCACTGATCGGGACAAGCAACTCAAACGGTGGATCGAGCACTACCTGGAATTGTACGCAACTATAAACCATGTCTCAACTGCTGCCCTGGACGATATCCCAGACCTGCCGGTCATGGAAGCCTACCCACAATGGTCGAGCTAAGTAGAGCCATAGATTGCCTAGCCTGCGGGAAAGCCCCTGGTAATGATGGAATTCCACCAGAAGTTCTCAAATGTGGAAAAGAAATACTTTTACAGCCTTTGCATGACCTCCTCACTCTGTGCTGGGAACAGGGGCAGATACCACAGGAGTTGAAAGATGCCAACATCGTTACACTGTATAAAAATAAAGGAGACAAGAGTGACTGCAACAACTATCGTGGAATCTCTCTCCTCAGTATAGTTGGAAAGGCCTTCGCCCGCGTTGCATTGACACGCCTGCAGACCCTAGCATCGCGTGTACTCCCAGAATCGCAGTGTGGCTTTCGAGCCGGAAGATCAACCATAGACATGATCTTCTCTCTGCGCCAGCTGCAGGAGAAATGCAGGGAGCAACATATGCCTCTATACATCGCGTTCGTCGACCTAACTAAAGCTTTTGATCTTGTCAGCAGAAGCGGCCTTTTTCAGATCTTAGTAAAAATAGGCTGCCCTACACATCTGCTTAACATCATCAAGCAATTCCACGAAAACATGCAGGGCACAGTGTGCTATAACGGTGCCACCTCCGAGGCTTTCCCAGTAAGTAGTGGAGTAAAGCAAGGCTGCGTGTTGGCACCTACTCTATTCGCAATATTCTTTTCCATCTTACTCCAGTATGCCTTCAAGAACAACAGCGAGGGGATATACATACACACCAGAGCTGACGGGAGATTATTCAATATTGCCCGTCTTAAAGCCAAGACCAAAATAAGGAAGATTTTGCTGCGCGAGCTCTTATTTGCAGACGACGCCGCCTTAATATCCCACACAGCAGACGGCCTGCAGAACCTTGTATCCAGCTTCTCCGCTGCCTGCAAAGAGTTTGGCCTGACCATAAGTATAAAGAAAACCAACATTATGGCACAGGATGCTGCCTCTCTCCCGACTATCACCATTGACGACTGCAACCTGGATGCTGTTGACAGTTTTACTTATCTGGGATCAAACATCTCGAGCAACCTCTCACTGGAAGATGAGATAAGTAGCAGGATAGGGAAGGCAGCAACTGTTATGGCTAGACTGTACAAAAGAGTCTGGGCCAATGCCAAACTCACAGCAAGGACTAAGCTGCAGGTATACCAGGCCTGCGTACTGAGCACACTCCTCTATGGATGCGAGTCTTGGACCACCTATACCAGGCATGAAAGAAGGCTCAATAGCTTCCACCTCAGATGCCTGCGCCGCATCCTAGACATCAAATGGCAAGAGAAAGTCCCCAACACAGAGGTCCTGGCTCAAGCAAGCATGAGTAGTATTGCAGCAATACTAAGCCAAATACGCCTCCGTTGGCTTGGACACGTCAAGAGGATGCAAAGTGGTCGCATACCCAAGGATGTGCTCTACAGCAAGCTGGCGACAGGGAAAAGGTCGGTTGGTCGGCCATGTCTCAGATACGTGGACATATGCAAGAGAGACATGAAAGTAGCCAACATTGATATACAAAACTGGGAAAACCTGGCAGAGGATAGGTCCATGTGGCGGGCTATAGTGAAAGAAGGATCACTAAGAGCAGAGGAGCAAACTAGGGCAGAAGCAGTCGGGAAAAGAGCGAGGAGAAAGGCCAGGAAACACTGCCCCACTGCTTTCGTGTGTGTGTCATGCAGAAGAGACTGCCACTCAAGGATTGGTCTCATCAGCCACACAAAGAGCTGCAGATAATAAAGATAAATCTATCGTCTTTCCTAGACGGACAGATGCCATACATACTTTGCAAAGTAGATCAAATAAGCTGGTAATCATATGGTTGTACTTTGAAAACTCCTGTTGATCTTGGCATAATGTCATCAAATTTGAGAGTTTGTGCTACAATCAAGGAAGGACATTTATTAGAATCTGCATCTTTCTGAAGCTTTGAGTCCATCAACTATTTGGTTGATTGGGATTGGAGGAGGGGAAGAATCTTGAAGGTAAAACGTTGAAATATGAGCTTCGTGCTTTGTCACAACATTTCATGTTCTGATAGGTAATAACAATTTGAGTGAAGCATTGGCTGGTGCGAACATGATTGTCAAACCATACCTGATCCTTAGATTTGTAATATTAGTCCTGCTGCATCCAATTCAGATTTATGAAGAACACATTCAGGAGATACGCATTTCATGCTATTTTGACATAAAACTAATTCTAATTTTTCAATAAAGTTTTGAACATTATTTTTAAAGCTATTTAAATTCTACTAAAAAAATATAAATAAATTAGAAAAAAATATTTAAAAAATAAATGTGTGACATCACACATGACCTGACCCCCCCCCTGTCACAAAGTGTCAAACTTTCTTAGACCCCCTCCCCCCCCCTCGGAGCGTGACGTACTTTATGGACGGCCCCTATAAAGATTTTGCAGAAGACAAAAAAAATCTGACTGCAGCAGGACAACATGCTGCACTTTTCCCAACCAAATTAATGGAATTAGCTGTGCACGGCATATGAGCAACACTGCTCTTCTCATACAGAATAGCCTGGTTTCCGTCATACTTCCTACTAATATTTGCCGCATAACTGTCCATGGAATTTTCAGGGATTCATACAAACATTTGCCTGCATCTTTATTGTATTTGTATACTATAATAAGTTTGGGGGACCTTAAAGTATTGGGGGCTCCTAGCCTTAGCCCGTTCAGCAACCCCCCCCCTTTTAATCAACCATAGGGGGATAGGGTCACGCATCTGTGACGATGTGTGACGAGGGGGAGGGTGTGTTTAAAAAATGTGACGTCACATAAAAAACGCGCAACTTTAAAAGTTCCGATTAAATATTTTATTATTTATTTAATTGCGTTTTCAATGGCTTCACGCGTTTTACGATATTAGAGTGCAGACTTACCCTAAATACATATTTAAATGAAAGAAAAAAATTTGCAACATGCTAATTTTATTGAGAAAATACGGCTTGGGGGGGGGTGTCAAAGCTTTTAGAGAAGTATTTAATACATATGTCATAGTACTCATAGCAAATGTTCAATGACATGGGAAGACTAACTATTTCCATAATTTGGGCGCATTTGCTTCAAACTTGCTTGAAGTCCAAATAACTTTCTACGGCTTTGATTAAATATCACAGTCACAGCAGTTTAAGATTCAAATGGATTTATTATCAATGAATCATGAATGTTTGCTTTTAAAACTGTGTTATAAATACTTTAATATGTATTAAATACTTCTCTTGTTCCATTCAAAAGTACCAAACACAAAAAATATTTTTTACCATCTGATGTTTCGGCGTGAAATAAGGTTGCCTGAAGACACCAGCCTAGTGACACTGACAACCCAAACACTTAACATTCAAAACTCTAATAAACATGCAAGACTAGATTTAGAACCATGTATAATTTATAAGCGAAGGACACAATAATCTTTTGTATAGAATAGAAGGAGTGTCTGTAATTAGTGTAATTCAATAAGAAGATAAGATTAAGAGACATTTAAGAAAAATCTAAAGACTTTAAAATGTAAGTTTTGAAAAGCAGAGTGCAGTAACCATGATTGACTAGCATTAGCACAAAAGAATACATATAGTAATAGTTAAATAGCGATTTACAAGAAACCATAATCAAAGAGTCTTCCAAATAAATTTTTTAAATTTAAATTAGGGTTTAAAAAAGCCGCTTTCTTTTAAATTATTTATTTTAATTTTAGCAGATGTAATGTAATGTAAACGTTGTTGTGAATAAATTTCGACTTCGTATTAAGTGAAAGTGCGTTGGTGTTTTGTCTTTGGAAAGCTGATTTTCAATTTTAAAATAATTAATCATCTTTTGTAGAGGTTAATGCAAAAACAAAAAAAATATTATGAGGACGATAACAGTACTAAGACCACATTGCATGAACTTGAACTGTAGTGTCTATTCTTGCATATTGGCACCTGACTCTGTCTATTTTGGCTTTAACTCGCTCTTGTCCTGTGACTGATGTCAACTTTGATAAACATTCCACTTAGCGAAGTTTTAACTTTTTAATGTAGTCTACTTTGTTCGCAGAGGAAAGCTTCTTGACGATACTGTTATTACCAGAAATACATGTACATACATTTAACATCTTTTTAAAGATTACCTATTGCCTACCATTTTCAAAACTTCCTTATTGCAGCTCCACCCTTTTAAAAAAAAATTGCTGAGAACATATCATTGATCATTCACCCACTAAGTCTGATCCCACTTCAGACAAAAGCATTAATTCTGTTAACTTTCATCTCCACAATTCATGAAAATTGAGTACCATTATCAACTAAGGTGTATGCAATTTGGTCAGGGCATACTTACGTTAAAATTACAATGTACCAAAGTATAGCTCTTCTTTAAAAAATAGGATGGGACACACACAAAATTATGTAAATATTATTACATATTATTTATGTATGTGCTTATTTTCAAATTAAAAAATCCATTGCATACAGCTATTATAAATCTACCAGTAGCCATTGCCAACAGCTCCCTTGAAAATCAGTATCAGAGAGAAAACCCTAGTCATTAACACTAAGTGTCACAGGAATATGGCAACTGTCCATCCAAATTCAAAGTAAGTATCATAAGTACACGCTTGTCAATCAATTATCAACTTGGGCCAACTTGTGATTTGTTTGAAGATAAGTGTAACTGCACTTCTCTGAGATATGTGTGGATGGAAATCTTAATCCTTCTCATACCAGCCCTGATGTGGTGAATAAAATGAAAACATTCACAGAAAGCTTCACTCATAGTGTACCAATACTAATTACAAACACTGATTCTGCCTTTGAACACTAATCCATCATTGACTCAAAACATTGATTCTGCGATTCAGAATTTGCTTACAAGTGTGAAACAATAACAAATGTTACAATACTGAGCAAAACCTTACACTCCCACACTAGCAACCTTAATCTTTGATATACCACAATAAAAAAAAAGGATGCATATAATATACCTACCAATCAAAATCCACTTTCATTTACCGAATATCAGATACAACCACTCTAATCAGTAAACAAAAATAAAAAAAGACCATGATAAACTAGTACAGGATGTAGATATAGGCAGAAAAACTTTGTAACATTCAGCTCTGAAAATATTTTAAAGAGGTTTATCAACCTCGATAAATCTTTCATAGTTTTATATGGAATATATTGTTCTAAGTTTAAATTCTGACCTAACATCAAACTGATAGTTAAAATTCGGGCGAAGATAGCCTTGCAAAAAAGATGATATATCTGTTGGTGCTGGGAAAAATATTTCAATAACTGACAATACAAATCAACATTCATAAAAAGATTTGCTCAAATCAGTTTAAAATCAAACAGAATTTTATTGTGCCATCATTTGTAACATAAATGCCACATGACCTGATATTACACTTATCAAATAGTTTCAAAATCAGGATCATCAACCAGCATCCATTTCTTGCAAACCTGTGAAGTTGAAATCAAACTTGGTTATAGAGCAAACAATCTGTCATAAATGCATAGCATAAAATCTAAAAAATGTGAGTTTAAAAAAAAATCCCCACAAGACTGACCACTTACTCATGATTAAAATACATTTCAATAAAATGGAGAAATTCAGGGATGTATTTTTTATCATTTTTTGTAAAATATTTATAAAAAATATTTAATAAGGAGCTCTGCAAACTAGAGTCAGAGCTTATTAATTTTTTAAAATACAAATTTGAGTTTAGTTTAAAAATAAGTTTATAAATTCTAAGAACGCACAATTCAAAGAAACTCCGTAGGTAAGTAGATGAGGTTTCTACGGCCAAATGATACAATCTAAATTCTGAGAACATTGACTCTTTAATTTTAAAAAATCGGCTATTTGTGTAATACAATATTTTTTACTATAGTTAATTGCGTATCAATAAGACTTTATTAAATAGAATTCTCAGAATTTTAAAGTCAATAGGACGATCTACCAAACAACACATCCTGTATCGTTAACTTCTTGTTATCAATTTAACTCATTAGCTCCTGATGCGACTAAATGTGTCCTTATAGGGGTCCGTACGGATGCGCCCAAATGCGTCAGTTCGCCTAGCGACGCACTCTCATATTTTTAGCACGAAATCTCGCTTTCCTCAAGACTTCCGGCTATTGTGTGATTCTACGAGATTTCAATAAAAATAACCGGATGTTTTTACCTTCTTTCACTTTCGATCCATGTGGGAATTAGTTTGACCCGTCTATATGGCATATGTATTCACCCGAGGTGCCGAAAATCACGTTATCGGACTGTAATTGTCATTATTTCGCAGTGCATGTTATGTTATTATTAAACTTAATTCATTTCTTGATGCATTAATCATTTTATTTTTTAAGATAAACAAATATCTTTAGAAAATAAAAGCATTTTTCTAATGAAATCAAAAGCTTAACGAAGTTGCTTCCCTTTTGTCCGGAATATGAAATTGATTCGGAAGTAGCCCTTCAGGAGCTATTGAGTTGAAAAGAACACCGAACAAAGAACAATCATTTGAGATCTATGGTAGTATTATGTCATTCCTCGTGACGTGAGACAAATAACCATAAATGGTTTCGAGAAATAATTTTATCCCTACCAATGTGTGGCCTTAGTGTAGCTAATGAGCAGGAGTTTTTTCCGGTAAAGTTGACACAATTACACAAATGTTATGTCTGTAAAATGACAAAATTAAAAACAAAAAGACACAAGATGGAAATGAGAGAAAAGAATAAGTCTTAAAACAGAGACCTACCATTTTTTTTATCTTAACCTTCTTGCTTCTCTTTCAGACTCAAGAAGTGTGAGGATGTCACCTTCACGAACAGGCCCTTTGACATTTCTAATGATGGATCTGTTTGAATCGTCCAAAAATTCTACTCTAACCTGTTTTTTAAATCAAATTTGGATATACTTTATGTTATGTACTTGATAGGTACATGTTTATATATATAATACATCAACAAAAATTGGAGGGCAAAGACTTCAAAACCACAAAACTTTAAAATAAGGTTGTTAAGACCGCTCGTTTTTAAGGAACGGTTAACTGTTCAAAAAAAAGACCGGTTAATGGCATGTCCCTATAAACCTTATGTTTTGAGAACAAACGAGATGTTTTCGCCTCGCGTGGCATCATAGCCCGCTTGCATTAAGCTCTTTTTCACGATGCGCTCAATTCAGTGAATTTAAAACAAAACCTTCGAAAGAATTAAGTAAACAGTGATGGTTTATAGTCAATTTTTAATTCTTTTTTTCTTTTGAGGACTTGTGATTAATAAGAGAACCGGTTAAAACATTAATTAAAGTTCGCGAGGTACTTTTCCTTAGTTTAAAAAACCCACGCCTCGCCTGTCGGGACGTGGAATTTACCTCTTGTGTGCGATGCCGGTCAACTCGCGAATTAAAAAATAATAATAATAATTTGAGGACCGATTAATCGCCCGGTACCTTTGCTATGCCTATCAAATGACCCTCGTAATATAGGTACTTCACTAAGCGGCGCGCACCCATCAATTTTTTGGCTGCGGGAAACAGGCTATAAACCGGTGACCAGAGAATACTGATAGTTCACGGTGTCATATGCTTTTATAGCTTTTATTGTCTTTATATTGTCTTCACATTGACTGAAATTCTTAGCTTTGAGAATAGGTAAGTTTATAATTATTTTCTCTTACTATAAGTTTTGTCAAATTACTTTTTTTCTTCATAAAGCATTTTCATTTAACGGATTGTCCCTTAATACATTGTAGAAATAGTAACTGTCGGCGACATTGACATCAAACACGCACAGTGTGCTAGCTCTCGTAAAGTGCCTCGACAACTAAGCAAATCGAAATTTTAAAAAATCATTCCTTAGCCGTAGGCGAAGTGAACTAATAGTGACGACGTGTACAATATTTATATACCAGAATATGGAGAAATCTATTTGAAGCGTAGCACAATAAAAACGAACTCCGGGTAATAAACTAATACGCCGTATTATATGGGCTTATTGAAGTTGCGGTTAATCGGTCCTGATTAAACAGGACCAGTCCTGATCTGATGACCAGTAAACTGTTAACAGCCTTACTTTAAAATAAAATTATTACACTCATTAGCAACAAAAGTACCAATTACAAGTTTGTGAATAAGACAATAAGAATAAAACAGAAAAGTTTTTAAAACCAAATCAAAATTGAAATTAATATTCATATCGTGAACACAAACTGCTACTACCTGAGTACACTGTCCTTGGGATCCTGTGCGTCCTAGGACTTTCAATACCTTAGGCATAAAATATTCAAACAAAGATTTAAGGCCGCATTTAACATCTACAATTTAATGAAAGTAAAATTTAATTTTTTTAAATAATCAACTAGCCTCATTTTTAGGGATGTGATGAAGTTCGAATTCGAATCCGACGTTTTTTGACCAAATTCAAATCTGACGGATTTTTTGAAAAAATTCCATCGGATTCGAATGTGAAAAATTACCGTTTTCAGATCAAACACGACCGTAGAAATCATAACTAAAATTAAAAAACCTAGAGACTTTCGAAAACCCGAAATAAAGAAAACAGATAAAACTATCTATAAAAGCATCTTGTACTGATGATTCGATAACAATGTGGCTACCTGTGCTTTGTAATAGTTTATTCTGCTGTTCATGCAAAAAGAAATGCTAAAAATCCTCGTCGTTATGGCGCACGGGACTGACACCTTGGTATACCCCCTTTTAGCCAAGTGTTGACCAAATCCGCATTAAAATCCGACGGATTTATATTTGCCAGATCCGAAGGATGTGGATTTTCATCAGCTCCATCACTTCCCTACTCATTTTTACAATAAATATGACAATACCAAATTAAAAAGCTATTGCTTGGTAGGTAAATGGACATGTCAAGTTGAAACAATGGAATCTTCTAAAACAGTGTAAGTTAAAGTGTAAGTGAAGTTGTATATAATTTTAAAATTTGCAACTTAAGAGCTTGGAATTAGGCTCTTTGAATGGGATTTTGTTATGCTCATTACAACTATTAGGCCTAAAATTATTATGCCCTATTGAAATAGTAGGATGAATTGCGCTCCTCGATGCTTTCAATGTCTTTGACACAACTCACACTCACCCTCTCCATGAATTATAAGTAGCTTTTGATTAAAAATTTTAAGTCAACATTGTCAATAAAGGTAATCCCTCATTTCAGCACATTTTAAATTTTTAGAACAAAATAAATAAAATAACTTACTTTTACTAATTTAAACACTTAATCAGATTTTTAAAAAAATTTAATGCTTTAAAATTAGTTTTGCGTGTGTTTTGTTGAGTTTAAAGGGGTTTTTAACTTAGAAAAAGGTTTTTAAAAGCAGACTTCCAACAACAACAATGGCACTGTTAGTCACAGAAGATAGTGAAATATACAAATTTTTATTTCGTACAAATCGTAAAATAGTCATTTTATTTCAACAAAAAAATAATGTTTTAATTTTAAAATAGATTTCATAATAATAATTAATGAAGTAAGTTTGAAAAATTGTCTTTTTGATGACTTGAAATATTATATAAAATGAGCTGAAATACGGGATTACCGTCAATAAATATATTATTATTATTTGATAATGCTTTAAAAGCATGCCTAGATTCCTAGATCACTAATCAGACTCATCAGCGATCGTCAAACTATAGCTTAAAATACAACTTAAGTCTAAATGTAAAATGTTTTGATTTTATTATTTTTATTTGCTAATTGCTAGGTGTGATTGGCTAAAGCAAAGAGAACGGTGCTATCATTGTTCATTGTTATGACAGAGCGAGGCGTACTTCCGGGAATGAAATGTTGTCTTTTTACAATTGAAAAGGGAATAAGTGCAATGACTTGATCCATAAATGTAATTAAGGTTGTAGTTTTAGTTTTTTAGGGTCTGGGTTAGGTTTAGTTGTCTATTTTTTAAAATTAAAAAAGAAAAAAAAACAACAAATTTAGTATCCAAAAATACCAAATCTGGAGCGCACTGCTTTTACCGGTGTGATTTTTAAAAACTATTTGTCTACTTTTAAAAAAAATTGTAATTCAATCATTTGAATAATTAATTAATTAATATATTTTTTATTAATATCATAATTTGGCTACCCATTTTAAGTCCTAACTTATTAACTCCGAAATCATATAATCCAAATTGAGCTATTTCTATAAGTGATGCTGAACAAGATTGAAATTCGTATGTAAAATATAATGTTCACGTTACTTTTTAAATTTAAAAAGCATTAAATTGACAGTGACTTTTCCTTCGTTTTTTTTTCATGATTCATACACATTTAACTTCGTAGTGTTAACTTGCACGGTATCATACCGTGTAAGTTATTTTTTTTCTAACTTGCACGGTATCATACCGTGTAAGTTATTTTTTTTCTAACTTGCACGGTATCATACCGTGTAAGTTATTTTTTTCCTAAGTTGCACGGTATTTGCGCATGCGCAGAGACGGTTTTGTAGTCACTTATTTATAAGTTTTTAAAATTTACAAAGTACCAAACTTCCGTGGTCTCATAATTGAGAGTTGGACTAGAGAACGTAATGTAGATGAACAGGCATGGGTTCAATTTTCGGTTGAGACTAATATTTTTTTCTTTTTGTTACAATTCTTAAATTCTTATAATTACGATTAAATTAGATCTTTTACTTTTAGGGTCAGGGTTAGAGTTAGTTGTCTATTTTTTTACACTAAAATAGGAAAATAATAATATGGAAATCAATTAAAAATTCTTATTATAATTACTATTAAATTAGATCTTTTAGTTTTAGGGTCAAGGTTAAGGTTAGTTGTCTATTTTTTACATTAAAATAGAAAAACAAATATATTGAAATCAATTAAAAATTCTTATTATAATTACGATTAAATTATATCTTTTAGTTTTAGGGTCAAGGTTAGGGTTAGTTGTCTATTTTTTACATTAAAATAGAAAAACAAGTACAGTAATACAGGGACTAAAACTAATTAAATCAATTTAACATTCTTATAATTACAATTATATTGTAATTATTAGTTTTAGGGTCAGGGTTAGGTTTAGTTGTCTATTTTTTACATTAAAACTAAACATTACCGTACCGTGCAAGTTATTTTTTTACTAACTTACACGGTATCATACCGTGCAAGTTATTTTTTTACTAACTTACACGGTATCATACCGTGCAAGTTAACGGCACCATTTAACTTTTCCGTCGTGTGTTAACCTATTTTCGATAGGAAGAAAATATCCTTTTAAAATTTTATGCTTTAAAAAAAAACCTTTTAATATCAAATAAAAGTATCCATACAGCGCATAAATAGTAATTTGCGTCTTATTAGTCTTTTAAAACTTATTTAACGGCTTACTTTGGCGAGTTTCACTGGCTGCAACTTGTCCATGTTGAGTGGTTGAAGGCTAGCGAGAGAAAAGGAAGTGGTGAACGTCTTTTCAACGCATCTGCGGTTTCAAGGCAAATTACCGTATAAAACCGACGATTATAAAAAAAATGGGCAAAGATTGAAGTCTTAGCTTTCTAAACATTTCAAATAAATTCTTACCAACGAGTAGAGACGAGCTATAAAATTACAAATCTGCTATCTGACCTCAAATTTCCTTTGTCTTTGTGACCATTAGAATTTCATAATCTATACGCACAATATTATATTAATATAGGCAGGCCCGGTCTTAAGAGACACAGGGCCCCTAGGCACTTTTCACTTTTGGGCCCCCCCAACAATGTCGAAGCTATTTTGGAAATTTCGCAAATGAAATGCACCAGTACAGCACATATAATCTTTAATTGACTTTAATGACTTTAATAAACATCATAATAATACAATGTGTATTACTATGAATGAATGAATGAATACTGGAATTAATCTCAAAAATCGTTCGACACTACATCCGTCTTCAGAGACATATCTTACAATGAAAGAAAGTTAATCTACATGAGAAATGTCCGGAGTTGAGCCCACAGCGATAAGGAATATTTTGGCAAGTCTGATCTCAGTCATGATTGTATTTATTACCTTTTCTGCCATTATATTGATCATTTCATCGCATATTTTTGTCGACATATATCATGTTGTGCCATTTCCTTTGTTTCCATGGCATTTTATGTGTACGTCCAGAAAAGGATCGAAGTCAGCCAAAAGTTCTTCTGTTTGAAGAACAAGACTCTTGTCAACTCTACCGCCATCATTCTTCCTAGATAGTGTCGCAAATGCTGATCTGTGTCGTCCGAATTCTCATGTTCCTTCATTCTTTGAACTGTGGTTTTCCAGTCGTTGAACACTTCATTAGCTAGTGACCCCAATTTCCAAAACAATTTCGAAAATATGAGCCAAGGTCGAGGTCGTTTTCACCATTTCTTAATGTTTGGCTAAAAAGTTACAGTGATTGATACCTGGTTTTATCTGTGTATTGACGCCTAGAAAAAGAAAAGTCGGCATCAATATTTTGTTTCATACCATTTTGAACAAGGCACTCCAATGTAACTTCGTCTAGCATCCACTAATCAGGATCGTCACATAAAGAAGAAATATATTCAGGATTTTGTAAATAATCTTTTTTTGTAGCTGTTACCAGTGGTGTAGTCTTAAAAAAGAGGTGAGATGGCCCTCTTTTTTCAAAATTTTCACGAGGCGTATTTTTCTCAAAGGTACAAGTTCTACATCTAACACAGTCAAATTGAAGTTAATTGAAATTACATGCCCTTCATGCAGGGTGGACGCACCCTCCCTGTCAAAAAATGTGGGAGGGTAAATCCCTCCCGCGCCCACCCTCCACTACACCACTGGCTGTTACGGGTTTTTCAGAAATAATGTTTTCAGGTAGCTAGTTGCAGTCATACTCGTTAGTTGGAGTTGCTTGTTGACGGTCATTCGCAGCATCGCTGCAACTGCCACTGGCTAATGCACTAGTACTACCACATGAAGTACTAGGACTAGAGCCAGAACTAGGTCTAGACGAAAAAAGTGTTTAATTTAGATACATTACGAAGAAACACCTTTTCTTTTTCGTTTTTTTTTCTTTATTCCGTTTCGTTTCTGAAACCCGCTTAGATTTTTATTGAAGTCAGACAACGTGATATCGATATTTCTATTACGAATAAAAAGAGAAGGTCATTAAACAATAGAACTTTGTTTTATTATTTGGAATCATATATTTTTTAGGTTTCAATTTGTTATTTAGTTGTTAATGTATTTAAGACAATTTCGGTTTTCCTCAAATGTTCTAAATTCAAGATTTTTTCTCTTGTTTAAAGTAAATCTTTTTGAGCTTATTTAAAGATTCTACCACCGGGGCCCTTAGGCTGGCTTGGGCCCTAGGCCGGGGCCTTGTAGGCCTAGGCGGAAATCCGGCCCTGAATATAGGTTAATAAGTTTCATATTTAAAATTCTCTGTAAACTCAAATTAATTACTTTGAAATAAATATATTTTAAATATGGGGCCGTCTTTAAGTAAGGTACTGTGTACAGGGAGGGGGGCACGCATTTGTGACGAGGGGGGGGGGTTGTTTAAGCAATGTGACTTCACATTAAAAAAAACGTGCCGATTTTTAACCCCCTCCCAGTGGCGCAGCTATAACTTTTGCCGCCCGGGGCGGTCTCCAATTTGCCGCCCTTTTAGGGGGCCGACTATAAATGACGTCACGCACCTGGGGGGCAGAGGGGGTCAAACATTTGATGTCACATCAAAACGCGCAACTTTAAATAAAAGTTCCACTTAAATAAATATGTGGCTACCGACACTTTATTTAATGACGTTTTACATGGCTTCACATGTGTTACGATATTAGAGTGCAACCTTACACTTAAAACATTTAAATGACAAAAAAATGATTTGAAAAATGCTCATTTTCAAATAGAAAATACGGCTTTTATGGGGGGGGGGAAGAGAAGCTTTGTGACGTCATATTGAAGAAGGGGTCTAAGTTTTTGTGATGGTGTTTGATAAGGGGGGAGGGGGTGAAAAATCAGCCAAAATGGCATGACGTCATTTATGGACGGCGGTGTAGACAGCATGGTGTAGGTTTCGCTGTTAAGAACACCCTTCTACCATCCATTGAACCCCCGTCATCAGGCACGGAGAGGATCATGTTAAAAGGCGTGGTTTAATGAGTTGTGCGAGAACGGTACAAAGACGACGCTGAGTATTTGTTAATCTCTTGTATGCGTTCCAGCCATGAAAGTGTATCATCATACGTTTGACTTCTGCGTTCATTATATTAAGACATCAGCTTTAAATTTACTTGATGACCATTTCAGAAATGTTGTATTGTTATATATATATATATATATATATATATATATATATATATATATATATATATATATATATATATATATATATATATATATATATATATATATATATATATCGCCCTTCGTCCCATCTGGGCCTGGGGCATAGGCCATGAACAAAGGTTCTCCAGGCATCCCGGTCCTGCGCCAATCTTTCTATCTGCCCCCAGCTGCGCCCGCTCATTTTGGTGTCTGCCTCCAGTTCCCTTCTCCGGGTCATTTTGGGACGACCTCTTTTTCTCTTGCCTTGGGGGGTTCCATGTGAGGGCTTGTCTCACAATGCTGGATGTAGGATACGTAGGCCTGACAGGACGCAAAAAACAACGAACGTGTTGGCAAAAGCCTTCGTCGGTGAACTTACAAGCAAAAACTAATAAAGGGAAATAAAATAAAACATAAAACGTAGCTGCGGTGCTATGACGATGAATCAACAAGAAAGAGGAATGTCGTCAGCCATTTTTTCTTCTTTTCTCCATAATATTATATAATTCCTGAAATCAAGAATGCTAAATATTATGGGATCGGCGTCTAATTTTTCGTTACTTTCTTAAAAAATGGAACTGTTATAGAGCGGTTACGTCAATTTATTCCATTTGAACAGCACGATGAACAAATCTTCTAAGTTCTAAGTAGTCCTAGACTTCATGCCAACTATAAGTCATAGGACAATGACAGAAAAATGATTGGAAATTATTCCAGCGTAAAAGGTAAATTGTAAAGAGATTAAAAAACAACAAAATATGCTCTGCCCACAGCCTTAATTTGGTTGGTCTAACTGCTGTGGAGATCTGCACAGCTGCACTGAACTATTTTTCGATTGTTTGTTTAGTCTTTTTAAAAATCCTTTATGTTAACTTGTGGAGTCTGCTTGATTGTTTAATTGCTTGTCGCAAAAACGTTGCGTCAATTTTAACCCCCTTCCCGGTATGCTAGCGAGCTCAAATTTTGCAGGCAGACTTGTGGTGACGATAAAAACGATCTATAAAAATTTCACAAGGATCGAATGAACTATAATAAATTTATGTATTTTTAGATTATCTCTATGTATCTCTATGTAGCATGTAAATTTTTGTGCTACACTGTCGCAGTGAGTATTATATTGAAATATTTTTAAATCCCTTATATTAACTTCACTATTAGTCTCTCTCTTGGTCGGTAGGGCGGAAAAACAAAACTAAAAAATGAACAACTTCCCGTGATCTTATCGAGCTGAAATTTTGCAAATACACTTGTGTCACCTAAAAATGCATTGTATCAAAATTTCAGATCCATCGAAATTACTGTAATTAAATTAATGAATTTTTAGTTTATCTCTATGTATCTCTATGAAGCCGTCTGCTATAATTGACCTCCACGTGTCAATGGAGTTCACTCCAGCCATCGATGACCACATCCCAGTGTTTTACAGCAAGGGAAGTTAAGTCACGTTCAGTCTGTAAATGTTTGTCGTGCGGTGCGTATTATATTGAACTTAATCAATACTTTTAGTTATGTCTCATATATTAGGGATTTATAGTCAAAAACGTTGTTTTTATGGGTTGTTTAATTTAATATTTCCCTGTTGCGCGGTGCGGTGCGTATTATATTGAAGATACTTTTTAAAAAAAATATTCCCGATCTGTAAATGTTTGTGATAGTCTTTCGCGCGGTGTGCATTATATTAAACATGTTTTTATAACCCTTCTCTCGTTATCAAATCAAGCTGAAATTTAGCAGGCAGACTGTAGTAGTTTTTTTTTAACTATAAATCCTTTATATATGAGACATAACTAAAGATTTGGATTTTTGAATTGTCGTGCGATGAGTATTATAATGAACATATTTTTAGTTATGTCTCGTATATAAAGGATTTATAGTCCAAAACTTTGTTTTTTTTACGTTTTAAAAAAAAATAAGACTAAGATTCATCACAGCCTTTGTTAAAATGCATTTATACAGGACGCATGAATGACTGCACTCTTTTGCTGCAAAAGCTACCTTCAAAAAGATGATCAGCACTTGTCAGACCTGATCTTACTGGAAGTAAACGTCAACCATCAGGATATGTTCATGAAACAAAATCTCTATTGAGGCATCGTTAACGTGAGTGATTTGGAAAGATTCACTAAGAATGATATCTCTATACATATAAGACGCATTTGTTGCCTGTCTGTCGTCTGGATGTTCCCTATTAACTCAAGATCCAGACAACCAAATAACGTGAAATTTGGTACACGTACACAAAATTATACCGGAAAGGTTATTAAACAGGTTTCGTTCCATATATATAAGATACTGGGGGCCGGGGGCCAGTGGCGTAGCGAGGGGGGCAGGGGGGCAAATGCCCCGGGTTGCACTTTGCCAAGCGGCGGCAAAATCCTAGTCGTTAATTAGTTTCTTAAAATGAAAATTTTAAAATAAAGGGGAGTTTTTAAAAAATCGAAATTAAAGAAAAGCCAAGTAAGAAATTAATAAAAGAAATAAAGGAACTATCCAAAAGCATGTGAACGTTTTCACTGCCAAAACTTCAAACACCTTATTGGATATAAATTCTTCTGATACTAATACTACTGTAATAAAATAAAAAAACCAGAGGCTAAATTAGTATGAGAACGTGACACTGATGTGGTGATAGATTCATTGATTCTTAAAATTTGTCAGCCGCCCCTGTTGTAAAATCGCGGCAAATTCCTCGTGGTTAATTAGCTAATTGTTAAAACGTGAAAAATAAATTTTAAGAAGAAAAAAAAGAAAAGCCAAGATAAAAAAAAATAAAAGGAAATGAAGAACTATATTAAAATACGAGAGCGCTTCTAATGCCAAAACTTCAAACTCCATTATAAATCTAAAGTCTTCTGATACTAATGTTACTAAGCTGGAAAACATAGGGGCAATAATGTGCTGGTATATATAATTGATTCAAGTTTGATTTTAACGTAAGTGAACTACTGGAAAAAATTGTTGGCGTATTTATATGGCTTATTTTAATTTTAATTTCTTTTGTTTTGTGGCATAAACAAAAATATTGGATACAATTGCTTATCTAGTGGAATTTAAAACTTGGCACAAATAAATACAAAATTTGGGGGAGGGGGGCGGCAAATTCCTCGTTTTTCATTGGCTAATTGTTAAAACGTGGAAATAAATTTTAATATAATAAAAGAAAAGCCAAGATAAGTACTCAATAAGTACTCAACATTACTAAAGTTTTTTGCAAATGGAAGGAATTAGAAATTGGATAAAAAAGAATAGACTATTAATAAAGACCGACAATTAGTTGTTGTAAAAGAGAAAACAAAGCGGCAAGAAATTCTTGTTAGAACATTTAACATGACTAAATCCTGGCGAAATTGAATGTGACTTTTTGAAGTCACAGAGAAGGCAATACTGTTGCGAATAAAGGAAATATGCTGGAACTAATGCATTAGCTTGAAAAGTACGTTCGGGCACTCCTAGATCATAGTAGGAAAGTGAGTAAAAAAACTTGTCATCTAAAATTCAAACTGAGCTCATAGCAATTTTAGGAAGTACAGTTCACGAAAAATCATCTTTCTTCAATATTGTTCCATTGTATTTGATAACTCTTCATATATTTGACATAAGGGTCAAACAAGTCCAGTTGTGTGATATGTAAAGATTTAAAATAAAAAAGTAGACGGTTTAGAATCTTTCAAAGATTTCATTCAAGCAAAAGTGAATATACTTACGACATTTCTGAAATGATTTTGAATAAATGATGATCTTAAAATAATGGACTGCACAGGCCCAACGTGTGTTAATACTTCTTAAGGGCTGGAAAGTATACAAGAGTTCAACAAAGGCGCAAAAACATAAAATCTCATGTCAAACTCGTTCTAACAGTTAAAAATAATTTGTTAACATGATACTCCAACTGATACGAGTTCTCCATCTATTTTAGTACACCGGAGCGTTGTTACGCATTCTTTTCCAAGTTCATAAACTGATGGAAATACCTAATTGCTTCTACAAGCAAGGCGTTCAGACTACAGGATACAAAATAGTGAATATAACATGGAGCCATGTTGTGATTACTTTGTAAGCTATAGAACTGAAAGATGCAGAAAAAAAGCTCAAAACACGAACAGACGCAGGAACTTTGCTAGTCACAATGAAATCTTTTTATTTTGAAAGTTATATTTTAAAAAATTCCCGAAATTCTTTACAAACGTATAAGTATAGTGCTCAACAAAAAAAATTCTTAGCAGTGGCTACTCACAGAGAAACTAATGGTATGGAATACTTCAGGGATTCTTTGACATTTGATACAATTTATGTGGAGACAAAATCATTTTAATCGAACCCAGTGCCGTCACTAGGGGGCGGGGCGGGCCGCCCCGGGTGACACCCATCAGGGGGTGACACCCGAGCCTAAAATTTTACTGTGTACGATTTTATGACAGAAAACAAAAGATGAAAAAAAAATTAATCTAGAAAGAAATTAAGAAATACAATGAAATACGTTAAACGCGAAAATTCTAATCAAAAAAATATCAGTTAACTTGCAATAATAAAACAGTCCCAACACACGAACAACATTAAACAAATTAGGAAAAAAAGAAAAGAAATAGTCGCAGCAGAGAGATCTTTAAAAAAGGCTGGAGTGAAAGAGGCAGTGTCTTCTGTTTTAAAAGATATAAAGCCATTTGGGCTTGGACTTGGACACACCGACAGCATGAACGAATCCCACCTCACGACTCCCTCCACCACATTGGGGTGGGAGGAATACGATTTTTATCACCACCCCCAAAGAAAAAAAATCAAAAGATTGGTTTTCTTTGTTGATGTTTTTCTTGAGGAAAATTATTATTTCAATCTCTTTGAGTTAATATTTTTTTATATGTATTTATTAAAGGCGTGAAAGCATAGATATGCATGTTTATATACAGGTAGTCCTCCGGTTACGACGGTCCCATCCCGACTTACGCTGTTTAGTGCTTACGAACGCGCCCCCGTAAAGAATAGTATTAAGCGTTATTCAGTATTTAAAAAAAAAGTTCATGAGGTAACGAATTCTTTTCTCTTTTTGAAATAACAAAAATTATTGAAAAATATGTATGATTATAATTTCAACTTACAACTTTCGTTTGCGAATTTTTCAAATGGCGAAGTTTTCAATCAAGTCAATAAAGCTGAGTAAGCTTACAAGTTCCTTTTCAATGCTCATTAGAGAGCATATTCAGCCTTTTTCGTCCCATGCAAATTCTAACTCATTATATATTCTTTTCAACTTTGAAAAGAATCGCTCTCAGCTGCAGTTTGATGTCATCATTGAAAGATAGATGCGAAGTGCGATGTGTACATTTGTAAAGGACTGTGTGAAATATAGCTCATTCAAAAGCAGCAAAATTTTTAGCTCTGTGCAAGTTTTTTGTGTTTCGCTTTGTGCTAATTCCTTTTCCTTACCCTGAGCCTGGGGCTGGACAAAAACTTTTTTAAGAGTTCTGAAAATTGGACTAATTCTGAAGGTAAGCAGTCTTCGAAATCAATCATGAACCTACAAGAGGAAGAAAATTAGAAGCCCCGAGCCTAGTGCTCTTTATGGGTCTTCCCGGAAGACCCCCTTAGCCATCTGGCCACCAAAGGGACGTAACAGCTGAGGACCCCCCCCCCAAAGCGGTCACTTCTGAAGCGGCCACCTGGGCATCCAGGACATACAGTCGAAGATGCATCCCACTAAGTTGCTCTCACAAGGAGGTGGTGGAATTTCCTACTACGACCCGCTACCACTTTGGCGCCATCCCGGCAAAGCACACGGGTCTCCATGGTTAGGATCGCCGCAGACCGGGGGATCATCAAAGACCTACCTAGGGTGCAACCCCCACTGGAAGGTTTCCTCAGAGCTGGCGTCCAATGCGTTCTTCGTGGCACTTTTTGATAATCCGTACTGGCGCTCCTGGCCCTAAACCAGCACCGCACGATGGCGTTGCTAGCTAATTGAGGGGGACGAAACGGTTGCTTCGGATTTACCTGACCCCTTCTTCGAAATCACTTGAATGTTCTTCCATTAACTTGGCTGCTGCCCATCGGGTGGCGAAAGTGCTGAGCTCAGTTAGGTTTGTAAGAAAGCCAAATTGCTCATGTATGTATGTATATGCACCTAACCAATGGTGTAGGGCTTAAGAAAGTTTGTCAATGATTACCAGAAATACCTCAATCTTGAATTTTTTTCTCCAGGAGAATACTGTTTTGTTGATGTCCCTCTATCAAACTGACGCTTTCTTTTTTTGTTTGATAGTATTGAATATTGTTTACACTGTTTTTACCACGGACTTTTCCTTTCCTTTGTCTTCATAGAAATAAAATTAAGAATGCTATTTTTTAACAAACTCAATGAGAGACTTCCTTTCTATTTTTTTTCCCCAAATTTCAAGTAAAATAGCGACTTCCAGTTGTTCAATTTCCTTTAGAAATCCTTCTTCTTCAAGTCGGCAGTCACGTGGCTGATTTTCATTCGTTGCTAATTCTTCCAGTGCTGTGATAGTCTCATGGTATGAGCTATTAAAAGACCTTACAGCATAATGTCAGGCTGACCATCTTGTGTCAGACAAGGCTTTGTTAGCATGTATCAATTGCATATGTTTTTGAAGTACATGTCAACGATGAGTAGATGCAACAAGTCGGGTATAAAGATTTTGCAGAAGACAAAAAAATCTGACCGCAGTTGGACAACCTTCTGCTGCTCTTTTCCCAACCAATTTAAAGGAATGAGCTGTGCACGGCACATAATTAACACCCCACTTGCGTGGACACCCCCCTTTTAATCCGCCATGGGGGTTGGGGGGGGGGCTCCACGCATCTTTGACGATGTGGTACGAGGAGGGGGGTATTTAAGAAATGTGACGTCACATCAAAAACACGAAACTTTAAATAAAAGTTCCACTTAAATATTTGATTGTTTACTATTTATTTAATTACGTTTTCAATGACTTCACGCGTGTTACGATATTACAGTGCAGACTTACCCTAAATACATATTTAAATGACAAAAAATAATTTGCAACATGCTAATTTGTATTGAGAAAATACGGCTTGGGGGAGGAGTGTCAAAGCTTTGTGACGTCATATCGTAAAAAAGGGGTGTGGTCTAAGTTTTTGTGACAAAGTATGACGCTGGGGAGGGTGGGGTAAAAATCGGCAACCTCGCGTGACGTCATTTATGGACGGCCCCTTCAGTCATGAAGGGGTGACACCATGTGCTACCGCCCCGGGTGACACCAACCCTAGTGACGCCTCTGATCGAACCTTCCAATCAAAGAGCAAATTTTTGTTGATCGAAGCAAATATGTATGTGTATCCATGCTATTTAGAGTAACAGATAAGAAGAAATCTGGTTTCTTCATAAGATGAGATTAGTGTATAAATTCGTGTGAGGCTTTGGCAGTTACATAGAATTTAGAAAACAGACATGATTTTCGTAAACCAGCTAATCTACAGGACTTTGAAATTTTGTCTTCAAATTAGAGTATTCAAAATCTTATCTTATCTTATCTGTTTACAGACGCTCCTTCTATACAGAAGATTATTGCGTCCTACGCTTATCTATGGTTTGTGTTTAGTCCTGCATTTTTATTAGAGATTTAAATGTTGATAAAGTGTTGGTTTTCCTGGATTCTTCAGGCAACCCATTCCACGCCCGAATTCCGGACGGGAAGAAGGAAAACTTGTATGTGTTTGTTCTTGCATACGGAATAAGAAAGGTGTTTTTATCCTTATGTCTATCTGAGGGTTGTATTAAGTTATCTTTGTGTTGTATTTCTAAATTAGAATTAATTGCTTTATGTATGATTACTACTTTGCTCTTGGTTCTTCTATCCTCTAGTGTTTCAAGGTTTAATGATTTAACTAATGGTGTTACTCTTGTCAGTTTCGAATATTCTCCAGTAATGAATCTGGCAGCTCTTTTTTGAATTTGTTCTAGTTTATCAATGTTTTCTTTGGTGGATGGGTCCCATACAGAAGATGCATATTCTAGTGCAGGTCTCACCAAAGTGAGGTAGCATTTTAGTTTTATATCTCTATTACATTTGTTAAAGTTCCTTTTTATAAAGCCTAAGGTTTTGTTTGATTTTTTAATAACTTCATTGACATGGGGATTCCATGATAGTTTCTCATTTATTAAGACTCCTAAGTATTTTGCATCTTTAGTTTGGGTCAGTTCTTTTCCATGAATGTAATATTTTGAATTTATTTGTTTCTTTTTCTTTGTTACTCTTAACAGTTGACACTTTTCTGGATGGAAAGACATACTCCAGTTAGTTTCCCATTTTATCAATTCATCTAAGTCTTTTTGTAAAATTTTGCTATCTTGTTCTGATTTTATTGTTCTATAGATTATACAATCATCAGCAAATAGCCTAACTTTTGTACCTGTTGAGATGTTGTTGGGTAAATCATTTATATAAATTAAAAAGAGTAAGGGACCTAGCACAGTTCCTTGTGGAACTCCTGAGTTAACCTTTATTGGTGCAGATTTAGATCCATTAATTATTACAGTTTGCTCCCTGCCCAAAAGGAAGTCTTGGATCCAGTGATGTAAGGAACCTGAGATTCCAAAGTAGTTAAGTTTTTTAAGTAAACTAAGATGGTGAACTTTGTCAAATGCTTTTGAGAAGTCTAGTAATATTGTATCTATTTGATCATTTTTGTCCAAGCCTTTTGATAGTTCATCTATTAAACCTATCTAAATATCCCACATGACATAATCAGACAAGGAATATTTTAACCCCATGAATAGAAAAAATAAATAATGAATTCAAGACTAGGTGGTTTATTCAAGTTTATGAAGATATTTAGGCTCGAAGTTACCCTGCCTAAAATAATATAATTAATGTGAACATCGCTTACAACTGTCTTCAGTCTTAAGTAATGAAAGGTGTTAAAAGGGCTTCTATAAAATTATTTTAATGAAAAAATTAATGAAGATCAATTACGAATACACCAAAATTGTCTAATCTATTGCTATTTTGGCTATTGAGCATGCCATGGCTGAAAACATTGATACATGAAAGATTGTGCCATGAGGAAAAACATGAAACCCTAATTTAATTAAAGAAATGAAGCCTTTCTTTTTAACATAAAAATATATAGTGTTCTTATTATTACTTTCTAATTTTTCTTTTACTTTATAGCGTTAACATTTTTTTCTTGGGGGGGGGGCGGCAAATTTGGTTTCTGCCCCGGGCGGCACATACCTACGCTACGCCGTTGCGGGGGCCCAAAATGTAGTTTTTCCTAATATGAGCTCTATAAAAAATAAAAATAAAAAAGTATCATATTTCCCGTGTAGTTAGAAGCATAAAACTTTCGGTAGTTGTGAAGTATCATTTGGCGATGGTAAAAATTATATAAATTAACACTTACTGGGGCCCAGGGGCCCTATTGTAGTTTTTTTTCTTATATTTAAAACTGACTCAACACTAATTCTTCAATTTCCCGTGAAGGTAGAAGCATGAAACTATGGGAACTTGCTGAATACACTCTTACGACGATATTTGGCGAAAAATAATTTAAAAATTTTCACTCATGGGTGACCAGGGGCCCAAAACTTTTTTTTTCTTATATGGGTTATGTAAAACTGAATGAACACTAATTCCTCATCTTTCTTTGTAGGTAAAACATGAATTTTGGAAAGTTGTTGAGTACCCTCGCATGATGGTAGCAGTCGAAAAAAAATTATCACTAACTGGGGGGGGTCCGGGGCCCAAATGTTATACATATAAGACGCATTTGTTGTGTGTTAGTCTGTTCTCTAATAACTCAAGATCCAGACAACCAAATAACGTGAAATTTGGTACACATACACACAATGACATGAGAAAGGTTGTTAAACAGGTTTCGTTCCATATATATAAGATGCTGGGGGCCAGGGGCCCAATATGTACTTTTTTCCTTATATCAGCTCTATAGAAAATTAAAATATAAAAATTATCATATTTCCCGTGTAGGTAGAAGCATGACACTTTCGGTGGTTGTTAAGTATCATTTGACGATGGTAACAGGTAAAAAAATTATATAAATTATCACTTACGGGGGGCCGGGGGCCCTAATGTAGTTTTTTTTCTTATATTTAAAACTGACTCAACACTAATTTCTTCAACTTCCCGTGAAGATAGAAGCATGAAACTTTGGGAACTTGCTGGATACACTCTTGTGACGATAATTGGCGAAAATAATTCTAAAAACTTGACTCATGTGTGGCCGGGGGCCTAAAACCGTTTTTTTCCTTAAATGGATTATATAAAACTGAATCAACACTAATTCCTCATCTTTCTTTGTAGGTACAAACATAAACTTTGGAAAGTTGTTGAGTACCCTCCCGCGATGGTAGCAGTCGAAAAAAAATATCACTAACTGGGGGGCCGGGGGCACAAATGTTATACATATAAGACGCATTTGTTGTGTGTTTGTCTGTTCCCTAATAACTCAAGATATACAACCAAATAACGTGAAATTTGGTACACATACACAAAATTACATGGGAAAAGTTCAGGTTTCGTTCCATATATATAAGATACTGGGGGCCGTGCAGGTAGAAGCATGAAACTTTCGGTGGTTGTTAAGTATCATTTGGCGATGGTAACAGGTAAAAAAATAATTAAAAAATTATCACTCAGTCTTTTGGGATTGCTGGTATAGACTTGCAGACACCATGCTTTTCTCATGGACAGTTATATGTGGCCTGCTCCAGAGTTGGCAAAGACGAAAATCTTTTTGTACACACTCCAAATGGAACTGCCAAAATGTTGTCTATCACATTGCTTTAATTTAAATGTATACTTTATTGCATGCAAATAAACAGTACTGTGCGCTTCTACAGAAAACATTATTTTAAACCCGGGAAAGCCGTGTCCTTGCCCCTAGTTGTCAATAAAGCTCTCCAGTCACAAGGTGGACGTGAGTTTAGAATCATAAATAAGTTAAAAGAAAGTCATAGTCATCATATATATATTTACCCTCAATTATGTATGACTGACTCACTTTGGCCTAACGCTAAGGGACATCACTCTGCTTTTTTAAAAATTGAAAATATAGACTTAAAAATCATAAACATTTTGGTTTCCAGATTTACATTAACCAAACAACGCACGAACCTTTGACGTCAGCATTTGTGTTGTAAACAGTGCTGACTGACTCAAAGAGTTATTTTTTGGTGAAGTAATTTGGTGCGCTGCTTTCTAAAATTAGTTAAAAAATCGTGTGGTGATTAGCACTGTAAAAAAATATTATATAAATACTTCGTGTACATTTCAGGAATATTTATCTAGTATTTATCATACAAGGATAAGTTACTTAGGCTTTTGACCACAAAAAAAAATTGGGCGCCTTAGGCGCCCTACAACCCCTATTATAAAATACTTTGTGTACATTTAAGGAAGTTTAATATTACGTATTTATCATACAAAGACAAGTTAGTTTGGCTTTTGAAAAAGGTGGGCGCCGTAGGCGCCCTAAAAAGTGGGCGCCGCATCACAACCTAGTATAATACTAGTTTGTGCTGCGGCGCCGTGGCGCCTGCGGCGCCCCCTTTTTTAAGGGTGCCTTCGGCGCCCACCTTTTTCAAAAGCCCAACTAACTTGTCCTTGTAAGATAAATACGTAATATGAAACTTTCTTAAATGTACACAAAGTATTTTATAAATGTTTTTTTTTGTTTTGCAAAAGCCCAAGTAACATATCCTTATTTGATAAATACGAAATATTCCTGAAATGTACACAAAGTATGTATATAATATTTTTTAACAGTGCTAATCACCACACGATTTTTAAAGTAATTTTAGAAAGCAGCGCACCAAATTACTGCACCAAAAATACCTCTTATCGAACGTCCGCATGAAATTGTTCAATTATTAATAATAGTGTGGAGGGTGTTTAATGTTAATCTGGAAACCAAAATGATTATCCAATTTTTTAAAAAAGCAGAGTGATGTCCCTTAGCGTTAGGCTACATAATTGAGCGTAAATATATATATAATAGTTTCACAATGCACCCAATAGATTTGAAATGTATGAAGTTATGTCAAAAGATATGACATGCAAGAACGGCATAAAATTTGCGATGAAGATGTGGCAAATTTCGATCCGAGCTTAAGTATAAGTTAGAATTATAGACATATCCATGCTCAGACTTTTATGCGATCATAGGGGCATAGGGGCCATCCATAAATGACTTCATTTGTCTGGGGTCAAGCATTTGTGACGATGGGGAAGTTTTTAAAAAAAGAAATGTGACGTCACATCAAAATAAAAAATGCGCAACTTTAAATAAAAGTTCCATATAACTAATTCATTGCTTGCAATTTATTTAATGATGTTTTAAAGGGCTTCACGCGTGTTAAGATTATGCCTGTCAACGGGTACCCGTTGCCGTGCAATTACCCGGGTAGTAAAATTGCGCTCGGGTACCCGTGAAAATGTCGCTGCAGCGTCTATACTCTAACAGGGGTCGGGAAACTTTTTGTCTGAGAGAGCCACATATTTTGAAAAGTAATTCTTTGAGAGCCATAAATTATGTTTAAAACTAAAAATTCAAGTAAATGTGTGCATTTTGTGTAATTTAAACACTAAAAGTACAATAATTTTATTATGTCTCTTAACACTTTTAATAACATAATTATGCTGTTTTTTGTGTGCAATTAATATGTAGATCAAATGAGTCTGAATAAAATTTATTTAAAAAATGAAATTAAAATAATTTATAATCGGAAATTTGTCTGAGATTCAGATGCAGCCATCAATAGAGCCAAATCTGGCTCGCGAGCCATGGTTTCCGGACCCCTGCTCTATAACAACGGTGGCCAAACTGCGACTCTTATGTGTTCGCATTACGGCTCGCGAAAATTTATCAAATAAAACATTTTCGTTTGAAATATTCTCTGTGAAATACTTTTGACACGAAAATGCTTGAGAAGTATCTGTCAAAGGGAAATAAAATAAAGTTCTGACAAACTACAAGGTATTTTGATATAACTTTTTTCCCCTCAACATGAAACAAAAATCATAAAACACAAAAACATTTAGGTTCTTTGAATGAATCAATGACAAGAAGTTAACGAGTCTTTGAAATACGCCGACATTATTTAGTTACCAGTTGAGACGAGCCATTAAAAAAAATCTACCCCCCCTTTCTCATTCCTTCCTCCACTCCTATAGCGACCATGTTAAAAAAAAGTACCTTGTCTACGTAAAAATTTAAAAGTATATTTTATTCGTTCAAAGATATTTACTGTAATAATTATTTTTAAAAAAATGAACGTTTTTTTAAAATCTGGACAAAACAAAGGGTTGAAAATAATTGGGCTTTATATAAATTTTAAAAGTAAAAGGTTATGTTTGTATATGGTTGGTGATGTGATAACTGTTACCACCCGCTCACAGATGTTGACGTGTCTTGCTGAAATAATTTTACTTTCTTTAACAAACTCCCTTGTGTTTCTTGTGTAGACCTAGCAGAAAAACTGATGTTAATAAGACGTACAAAGTTGTAAGTATTTTAAGTTTGTCAATTAAAAAGTTACTACCGCTCCCCCAAATCCCCGAGTCATGTGAGCAGGACATAGAGTCTGGGGGGGGGTAACGCACACATAAACGTATATTTTGGGGTAACGGGCAAAAAAGTTCGCCGACTCCTGCCGTGAGAGAACTAAACGGGGCTGCGGTTACATCGAAATGCTTTGATGTCAACATCAAACGAAACAGAGTAACAATTTCATACATTATCTTGTTGGTTATCAAATTTAAGGATTATAATTAGATTTAATTTTCGTGTCTTGATAGCCAACCAGCGTCTGATGGCCTACTGACCGGCACATTGAGAAGCACTGATTAAAAAAAAACAACACATACATATTTTTAAAAAAAAGTCATTAAATAAATTGTAAGCGACCAAATATTTCAGTGGAAGTTTTATTTAAAGTTACCCTTTTAATGTGACGTCACATTTCTTCAACCCCCTCCCTCCCCCTCGTCACGCATCGTGACGTCATTTATGGACGGCCCCCGAGGTAGTGAGGTGCCCCACTCACAAGACAGTGTCGATTCCAAGACATTTGCGAAGGAGTGTATATGTACTTGATTTACTCATCAACGATGAGCTTTGGGTTTGATGAGGGAAATCAAAATAATCTTTTCAGTAAAGGCATCTGCCAGAACTTACGGAGACACCTCAGTTAGTGCCTTGTTTTAATCGATTGACGGATCCAGAGGCGTAACTAGGTTTTTGGCGCCCTTGGCTAATTTATTTTTGGTGCCCTTGGCTAATTTATTTTTGGCGCCCTTGAAAAATTGACAAAGTTTGCGATTTTTCATTTGTTAGAAAAAATGATTGTATTTCACTTATTTTATTTATGAAATTAATTACGTGGTCTGAAAGTGACAGTCATACAACGCATTAATTTTAAAAAATGCATTACACAGGAACAATACTAATTTGCAGTTTATTATTTACTAAATAAAACCAAATAAATTGGTGGTCAAAACGGGATATTGTTGCGTGAATAAAGAATACACTTACAGCAAAGGTTGAAGTAACATGTATTATTAATAAAAACAATAGTGTCAATGTGTCATACTCACTATATCATGCATAACGATAGAAACTCACTTTTAAAAGTAAATTTAAGTAACACTCCACCGACTCCAGCTCAGCACTTCAGTTAGCTGGCGTATTGGCGTGTTGCTAATACAGTCGGACCACTCTAAGTCCAATTCAAGGGGGAAAAAATTCGGCTTACAGAGTTTTCGAGTTAGGGAAACTGGAATAATAGGCACAGATTAATCAAGGACAATGTTGATATTGAGAAAATAAATAGATATAAAAAACATTTTTAAAAACAACGTTTTTATAAGTGGACTAAAAAGAAGAAAATAATTTTAAAGTTATAAGTGCAAGTGCCCATACTTTCATTTAATATGACCAAAAACGTGGGGTGGGCGCTTATGAGGTTTTACATACGCAGTTCACTCATTCTCTCACTTATAGATCCCTCTTTTGCCTTCTTAATTATAAATCTTTACTTTTTATACCAAACACCCGCCCAACGTTTTTAGTCATTTTAAATCAAAGTACTTGAACTTATAACTTTAAAATTATTTTCTTCTTTTTAGTCCACTTTTAAAAACGTTGTTTTTAAAAATCTTATTTCAATATCTATCTACTTTATTCTTTTTAGTTTAAGTGTAAAATCATAGAGTATATATTACTTTTATTGTACATAAGAAAATTCATTAAATACAAAATTGCCTACTTGGTTTCCATATGTTTAAATTATAGTTTGTCAGGTAGGCTATAACTGCGTGGAGGTGAGGTATTTTAGACCCAACACAAACAAACACAAACATATGGACAAACGCCAACGCTTATCAATGCATTGTCATCAAAGATCTATCTGTGGTAACATTTTGAGCTCTCTAGACCCATCACAAGTGGTTCAATTTTACGTTGGCTAATTTGAAAAATTGTGGACACGAAAGCTAGCTAATAAAAACGAAATAAATAGAAGTTATGAGCTTATGAGGTTTAACATATGCAGCTCACTCATTCTCTCACTTATAGATCTCTCTTTTGCCTTCTAAATTAGAAATCTTTAATTTTTATACCAAACACCCACCCCACGTTTTTAGTCATATTAAATCGAAGTACTTGAACTTACAAGTTTTAAATTATTTTCTTCTTTTTAGTCCGCTTGTAAAAACGTGGTTTTTAAAAATCTTTTTTTACTTCTATTTGTTTTATTCTTTTTAGTCCACTTATAAAAACTTGGTTTTTAAAAATATTTTTTACCTCTATTTATTTTACCAAACACCTCACAAGCGCCCGCCCAACGTTTTAAAAACATTGTGATGTGGTCACGGGGCGAACTCACGGATGTCAACAAAAGCCGACGGTACAGATGCTTTTATATAGACTATAGATAAACTAAAAAGTTCAATAATTTAATAACGGTACATTCGATCGATCTGAAATTTTAATACAATGCATTGTCATCCAAGATCTATCTGTGGTAAAATTGTCAGATCTCTAGGACCATCAGAAGTGGTTCAATTTTACGTTGGCAGATTTGAAAAAATCTTGGACAAACAAACAATGCCCAACGAAAGCGAGTTAATAAAAACGTGGTAATAAAAAAACACGTTTTTATAAGCGGACTAAAAAGAAGAAAATAAGTTAAGTTAAAACTTATTAGTTCAAGTACTTTCATTTAATATGACTAAAAACGTGGGGTGGGCGCTTATGAGGTTTAACATATGCGGTTCACCCATTCTCTCACTTATAGATCTCTCTTTTGCCTTCTAAATTAGAAATCTTTAATTTTATACCAAACACCCGCCCCACGTTTTTAGTCATATTAAATCAAAGTACTTGAACTAATAAGTTTTAACTTATTTTCTTCTTTTTAGTCCGCTTATAAAAACGTGGTTTTTAAAAATCTTTTTTTTTGCTTCTATTTATTTTATTCTTTTTAGTCCACTTACAACAACCTGGTTTTTAAAAATATTTTTTTTACCTCTATTTTTTTTTACCAAACACCTCACAAGCGCCCGTCCAACGTTTTAAAAACATTGTGATGTGGTAACGGGGTGAACTCACGGATGTCAACAAAAGCAGACGGTACAGATGCTTATCTATAGACTATACATAATCTTAAAAAATCAAAAATTTAATAACGGTACATTTGATCGATCTGAAATTTTGATACAATGCATTGTCATCCAAGATCTATCTGTGGTAAAATTATCAGATCTCTAGAACCATCAGAAGTGGTTCAATTTTACGTTGGCAGATTTGAAAAAATCTTGTACAAACCAACAAACAGGAACGAACGCGAGTTAATAAAAACGTGGTAAAAAAGGGAGGGGGCAGCCATAGCGGCTAGAAGGCTTGACAGGAAAGAGGGGCGGTGATGTTTCATATGAAAGGACCCAACTTGCTTAGACATACCGTCACAAGCTTGTGAGAGGAGACACCTTCCCTCCCCTCCCCAACTTTACTCCCTCGACAGTGGGATGGGGATCGTAAGATTTTTCTTTAAAAATAAAAGACTGTAAAAAACATATTGACATTTGTATGATAAGAAGCCCCGCAAAGCCCACAGACACAATAAAAATATTATAATGGTTTAAATGAAATATATTTAAATATAATTCATTATTCACTTTTTTGTTACCAAGGATAAAAGTGAAATACAGTTGGACCTCGCTAAGTCGAACTTCCCTAAGTCGAAAACCCCCCTATACCGAATTAATTGTTAGGTCACTGCCAAATTCCATAAGACTAATATATTTTAGAGCTCCTTAACTCCAAGATCTTTGGCTTTAAACCTCTCTATGTCGAATTTTCCAAGGCGTTTGGGTTATTATTCTGGAGAGAAATTTCAGAAAACGTGTTCCGTAGAGCCACGTAAATGGACGTAAAATCTTATCTTAGTGCATTCAACAAGGGATTAAGCGACCCTTGCAAGTACAAAAAATTACAAAGACAAGAAAAAGGAGTGGTAAGTGGTAACTAATTCGCGTCCCTTTGTTGCATGCTGTGACTCTTTTTAAAAAGAAAAATCTTACTCCCCCCATCCCACTGTGGAGGGAGTAAAGTGGGGGAGGGGAGGGAAGGTGTCTCTTCTCACGGGCAAGGGTCAGCATGTCAAAGCAAGTTGTCTTCCTTTCATATGAAACATAGAAACAGCCTCCCTTTCCTGTCAAGCCTACTAGCCGGTATGGCTGTTTCCCCACCCTCATTGTCCATGATTAATTGGTGTTCAAAGGTTTGAAACACACTTATTTTCAAATAGGAAGTAAGTTTTTTTTTGGTTGTTGTTGTTGTTTTTTTTTGGGGGGGGGGTGTCAAAGCTTTGTGACGTATTTTTAGAGGGGGGTCTAACTTTTTGTGACGACGCATGACGAGGGGGGGAGGGGGTCAAAATTCGGTCAAAATTGCGTGACGTCATTTATGGACGGCCTCTCACCAGAAAAGCTTATAACTAGAAAATCTAATGGCGAGACTTAAAATAAAAAATAAAAATATGGTTCAAATGACCCATTACCCAACTCTCATAGACCAACACCATAGCACTGATGGAATAGTAAAAGTGAGGGTTACACACGCCTCTCACTGCGAGCTTCCCTTCGCTACAGTAAGGCTTTTTTTTGTTTCTAAATGCAACAAAAACAAATGTATTTTTGGAGTTAAACAAATCAACAAAACAAACACTCAATTAGGTTAAAAGGCAATAAACGGTGGAGAGTCAGTATATTATCTTCTTTTTATGACGTGGTTAACATGAGATAACACGGTTTATACGAGCTTGAGTGACAGTAGGAATAAGATTCCAGTACTTTAAAATAACTATAATACCCATAGCCTCTATTTGGAATGAGTTTATTTTGAAAATAGTTTTCTTATTTATGAATCTATAATTTAACCAATGTACGTATGTATACATATATATATATCAGGTGAAAAAATAGCTAAAATGTATACAAAAGAGACTGCTACTGGAGGATTGGTCTTGCCAGCCACACCAAGAAAGTCCAAAAACAACAGCATATTAACACAGTAATTAACACAAATAATTTTAAACATTTTGTTCTTAAAAATATTTTTTAAATAAAATAAGTTAACATGAATATAATTCAGACAATTTTTTAACGAACTTTTAGTTCAGAGAATTCTCTAATAAGTTTAGAAACATATTATCTGTTGAGTTCATACTCAATTACTAATATAGCGAGTTCTGACAATCTTGTCCGAGATGTTGTTGTTCTCAAATAGTTCTTGATTATTTTTAGCTTGGAAAATTGACGTAAAAGTTCTTAGAAAAACGCTCAAGTTTGGAGCATAACTCATTAAAAAAATGAATTTCAAAACTTCCAAAGGCACTAAAGCTTTTTTTAAAAATAAAGAACAATGATATTTCATCACGAAATACTCGGCTCTTTATATCCGATGATTCTCCATCTGTTAAAAGAGTTTCCAAATTTTTGTCATTTGCCAAAATAACAGAAGAAATATTTTTTTAGTTCATATACATAATATTAAAAAATTAACTTTTGTGGTGCTGCAGCTGAGAAAATCCTTTATCTATAGACTAGGTATTGAGACTAATTTTTTAAATCTGCATCTATTTCGTATGCCATTTGCCAGCATCAACAAGGATGACATTTAAGTGTTTGTTCGATCTCAAATTAAAAAGAAAATTGAAACTTGCAAAAAATTGTATTGCCAATTGCAACATAATAATTTTGCTTTGCATGAGCTTACTAATGGGATTTACATTATTTAATACTTCATACCATATCGCGATAGAAAAAAGAAATTTGATTTTGTGTATTTACGTATGTAGTCCAGCTGCCTTATCTCTCATTGAACTATCTACATCTTTGTTCTCGTAAATGCTTAGTAATGCATCCCATATTTAACCGATTTGTGCCTCAACGGCTTATAGCATTAATTTGACTTTCCCACCTGTTGTCATTTAGAAGTTTTAAGGTTAGTTTTTCAACGTGCTTTAGAAAGAATGGCTTATCTGAAAGTTGAAATATAAGTACAATTTTAACGAAGTTGGCTTCGTCCAATGATGATTTTGCTATAGTTAAGGGAGTGGCTATTACATGGTAAAAAAAGTGCAAGGGTTGATGTTTCTAATCTTTGCTTGAACCACCGCATTTTTTCCTTTCATGTTCGCCACATTATCATATCCTTTGCATTTCCCGTTTTCCAAAGGCAACCTTTCAATCGGAATAAAGTCCCAAAATTGTTTATTAATGTTTATGTCTTCTGGTTCTATCAACACATACCTCATAACGAAAGTCATTTGTTCTGTTTTACTTAAGTCAGGTGTGCAATCTCAATAACTGAGTAATAATTAATATTTTGTGGGGTTTTTTTTTCCACTTCATCTTATATGAGACTTTTTACATTATGTGAAATTTGGTAAATCTAAATAACCTCACATTGAATAGTCTTACTCAAGTATGTGTTATTTATGTTGTTTATTAAAAGCTCTCTTTACACGCTCCTCTATGACATGATTAAATTCAAATAAAAGCTGGACCAGCTCTAAAAATATTCCATTATCATGTTCATATACATTTTCATTGCTACCTCTAAATGCCAAGCAGTTTTAGTCTAAAAGTTTGACGCTCGGAAATACACGTGGGGAAAAAAAGCGACCAATGCTTGGTTTTTGCATTCCAAAATCTTTGAGAAGTAGCATCTATTGTTTGCGAAATGTTTTAACAAACACTCAATTCCGGCCAGGAATTTAGGGCTACAAAATGTTTTTTGTAGTTTCATGATTTTTTAGGTTTTACTTCATGCCGCCAATCTCTATAACCATCGTTTGCTAACGAGTCATCAGCGAGTAGTAGCCGTGGCAAACATTTTGCAGTAGAAGAAACAAACTGGATCTTTGGCTACATAATACACCAACACATTTATGTGAATTTTCTCTCCATTGATAAGATGTCTTGTGTAGTTGTTTTGAAGTGTTATAGTTATATTATAATGAAATTTTATTAAAGAGGAAGGGTAGGGGGGCCAGTTTTATATTTTTGTATAGTTTTTCCCCAGGCGCAAAAATCCTATTTACACCATTGGCGCCGTGGAAAGAACGGTAGAACCTCTCATCATGAAGCTTCCTGCGGCCCAGGTTTAAATCGCATTTTTGCTTTATAATATAATATTTATGAATCACATATTGTTTAAAAGAATAATTTTATACAATATAATATTTTAAAATAGGATTTATGGACTCATTTTTGGGATTAGTTTTTGAAAAACTTTTTTTTAACATTCCACCACAGTTTCATGAAATGTTAGTTTGGTCCTGGTTAATGACAAATTACTCTCTATTATTATGTTTTAATGTTGAATATTAGCAACTGTGTACCTTGTCATAAGTGACATTTAGCGAACTCAACAAAGATAATGTCAACTAAGAAAACTAAAGAAGGACAAAAAGGTAGCGCTCCATCATGTTTATAAAAAAAATGCTGTGTCAAAACCGGATGAGAAATGAGAAAACTTAAATCAAGCTGGAGAAAATGCAGGTGTCATTCTTATTCTCGTTGCAAGCTCATTAAGTTGTGAAAAATGTATCTATTAGGACACGCTGTCCTTGGTACCATTTTAACAGCCTGTAAGCGCCCATTACCATATATACACACTGAGTACACTGTAAAATCAGCGAGTTACCTGTAAGTAGTGATTACCATGTAAACATTGAGTGCACTGTAACAATAGCGATTTACATGTAAGTAGTGATTACCATGTAAACATTAAGTGCACTGTAAAAACAGCGATTTACCTGTAAGCACTGATTGCCAGGTAAACATTAAGTGCACTGTAAAAACAGCGATTTACCTGTAAGCACTGATTGCCATGCAAATAATACGCGTTAATAAAACAATGAGTAACATACTCTGAGTATCATGTTAACAATATGTAACCGAAATCAGTGATCATCCTGTAGGCAGGGAACACCATTAAACAGTGGGAATCCCGAAGACAGGGAACACCATGATAACACTTTGTACACTGATAATATGTCAACCTATTTATTCGCTGTAGATTGTTTGTAGCCTTTTTTGTTTTGTTTTGTTTTTATTTGTGTATGTTTTCTTTATTTCATTTTCAAAAAAAAATCTTTACAAAAAAATCAGAGTCAAGTTCGTTGACCGATAAGACATTGCACTCAATCAACGCCCCAGCAAAATCTATGATGCCCTATAGGCTTCAACTGCAGCTGACTTTCTAGTGAGGTACCGCGTGAATGGATATGTCGTACAATGCTTATTAAAGCTAAACCACTGCTGCACTCTGACAGGGCACTGTTCTTAATGGTCGCGAATACATCTAAAAACGATTTCACCGAAATGAGCTCGGCACTGCGCCACGACATGGCCAGCTAAACATAGAGCGGACGTAATGAAGGCGGCAGATTAACCTATTTTTTTTTCTTTAGTGGAAGGGTTGGGGTTCGGATGGGGGATCTTCGTCACTGATTTGTTTACGGGGTAGGGTTGCACTAAAAAAATTATTATAATTTTAAAACGTAACGGGAATACAAATAAACAAACAAAATGTTAAAATAGATCAGAAAAGTTAAGATTTACGAGGCCATTGATATAATTTTCAACAGCTTTTAAGTTCAAAGTATTAACTGCGCAGAAACAAGCAACATGATTTGTGGGGCCATAAATTGGTCGGTCAAGGTGCAAGAAATATTAATGAGTTTACTGCAATGTGATTTTAGAGTCTATTCCATTAAGGTATTATCTTATCTTATATGTTACAGACGTTACTTCTATACAGAAAATTATTGCGTCCTACCCTTATCCATGGTTTGTGTCTAGTCCCGCATTCGTATTATAGTTTTAAGTGTTAATAAAGTATTGGTTTTCCTGTTTTCTTCAGGCAACCCATTCCACGCCCAAAGTCCGGACGGGAAGAACGAGAATTTGTATGTGTTTGTTCTTGCATATGGAATAAGAAAAGTGTATTTATTCTTATGTCTATCTGAGGATTGTAATAAGTTATCTTTATGTTTTATTTACAAATTAGAATTAATTGCTTAATGTATAATTACTACTTTACTCTTGGTTCTTCTATCCTCTAGTATTGCCACCAGGTTGCAATAATCAGGCAGTCGAGAAAAAATACCATTCATAGTTTCAATGACAAAAGCCCAAAGAGTGTTAGTAGTACATCTTCTTTCTTTCTTTCTTTTTCTTTTGGTCATATCTATCATTCAGACAATTACTTTTGTATTGGGTTGAGGGGGGTGTGTGATTCTTTTAACAATTCTTAGGTGAGTGTGGTGCTTGATACAATTTCCTGCGCGAGGGATCTCTTTAACATTGTCTGACAGCTCCCGGACCCTTATGTATAACAAAATATAAGTGTATTGAATTAAACATTACTTTACAAGCAATAATGTATTCTGAAAATATTAATTGATATGTAATAGTTAAATTTAAATAATAACTTTAACGGGATGGATGCATGTCATCAGCATGTACCAGCGGCGTAGCGTGGGTATGTACCACCCCGTGCAGAACCCAGGTTTGCCGCACCCCCCCCCCAGGGCCGGCCATTTTGGTGCCCCCTTATGCCCCGGGCCACCGATCCTCCACTGACCACTGGAAAGTTCAACATTAAGCACACACAAAAAAAAACAACAAAGAAAACATATATGTTTGTACTACTATCAGTCATATTAAACCTACAATAAGGTATTTCTGTATTAAAATTAATATTTATCTAAATTTGTAATAATAATACACAAAAATACTGAAACATTTTTTAATAGATGAGAAATTCAGAGAGAGCACATATTTACATTTTACAGCTCTTTTTTTTTATAGATATACGTCAGGCAAAGTTTTTGAGTGCATCATCAAAGTTAATTTTGCTCAACAAGTCTGCCTCAATCATCAGTAGAGATAAGGAATCAGGTCTTTCTTGTTTCACTGTCATCTTCTTGGATTTTGTATACGTTTCAACTGAGAAAAAGAACGCTCAGTTAAACAGTTCGTAACCATTAATGTTAAAAATATGCGAAAGCTGATTTCTACATTTGGAAACAGCACACTCGATGTTATCTCTGTTACTTTGTAATAATTCTGCATGACTGAAAGTGTTGTTTTCAGATTTTGATGCAAGAAGCTGGTGTCGAAAATATGAGTGGAACTGTTGTAGTTCAGTATATAAATTATTGTTCAGGTCTTCAGGATAAGCATTTATTAGTTCTTCAAAACACTGAGATTTTTGTGGTACATCGACCAAACAAGAAAATCGAACTGCTATATCATTACACACCTCTCTTCGTCTACTCATCCCTGTCTCAAGTTTGTCAACAATGGCGTAGACAGCAGATAAACGAAATTTGTCTCTGACATTCAGAGATATACCTCAGGGGCATCACCATCAATGATCACTGTCTTTCCTTTACTATTACGTGTCAAAATTGACTTATATTCCACACCTAGTCTTATTTCTTTTGAAGCTTATCCAAATCTTTCAAATTCATTCCTAGATTCATGCAAGTGATCTGCTAGTGAAAAATTCAAATCAGCACACGTTTTCAAGTTCACGTGATCATTTTGTTGAGCTTGACTCCCTGACCCTGAGAAAATGTTGTCACACTTCTTCCCAAAAGACATGCATGGGGACAAATTCTAATTCTTGCATCTTCTCTGCAACGTTTTCTGCTTCTCTTCTGTGACTGGTCTTCTTGTAACCATTATAACTCTTCTATAATCTGAGGATGAGACTTTAGAACTATAGCCTCAGTTGCAACTTCATGTGCTTCCCATCTGGTATCGGAAAGAGACTTTACCAGTGTTTCATTCACAAGGCATCCTTTCAGAATCTTCCATCTGTTGGTTGAAGTTTAGGAAAAAATATAGATCAGTTGCACTGTATGGAAGAAGTTTACTGCCTCTAAACAAGAGTCAAGGGCACTTCTGCCCTACCAGATTTAGTGAATGGGTAGCACAGGGTATGTATATAGCAAACTCATTTTCTTCCGGAAGCCTTTATTTACTTCATCTACAATTACTTCATGGACTTTGTGGGACATAATTTCAAAGAGTTCTTCACATATAGTTTTGGATAAATAAGAAGGATTTCCTTTTCCAGAATTTCCATATTTCGCAGTATGTGATGCTAAAATTAATCAAACTGACTGACCAACTCCAGCAACCCTACATAATTTCCATTTTGTAAAGATCAAACTTTTTTATTTGTCCCTCTACAAGGCAGACCACGCTCAGCTAAAGTACCAATAACCGCCACTGCTTGCCTCAAAATATGATTCCAGTAAGTGTATATGCTCTTCATTTATTTGCTCTTTTCGCTTTTGTATTAGACCCAAGCCTTGTCGACGGAGCTAGGTATATTAACATGCAGTCTGTATGAGTAGCGCTTTGTTCATGATTATCAACTTGAATGTTATTTTTCCAGTCATTGAACCCATTTTTATCAACAAAACTTTCGGAAACTTTAGACGAAAAAGTTTATACACAAATCAGTACACAGATCCCGTGGATGGTGAATACAGTGACCATTCTGTCATGTACTGATCACCATTTGATTTTGTGCCATAGAAAAGTTTTTTAGAACAAATTCTGTTATTTTTCCTCAGGCATAAATACGGCAAGATTTATCAAAGGGACCACAAAGATGCTGACCAAAGATGCTGATGTCGACCAACAGTAAAATAAAAACACCAAAAAAACTTCGAAGAGAATAGCAAAAAATAGCGCCAAAAATGGGTGGGCGGTATTTTACCCCCTCCCCCCTATTTATGGTTCAATAAGGTTAAATAATGTGAAATAATATTCTGTATAAAAGGAACGTCTGTAACAGATAAGATTCAATATTACATTTGTGATTTGCTAATGTCATGTCGATTACGCGCGGCTACCGGGACAATATGCACATTTTTCTTGAGGAAATGTGGTGCCCCCCGAACGCTTGGTGCCCAAGGCACGTGTCTTGTTTGCCTATAGGTTAATCCAGGCCTGCCCCCCCCCCAAACCGGTAAAATGTGTTGAAACAAACAAAAGAGAATTTTTATTGGAAAGTAATAATACGGACACTTTACATGTGTAAGTTAGAAATAATTAGAAAAGCGTTCATTTCTTGATCTAAAATTGAAGGTTTCTGCTTTTTCTCATGGCACAGTCTTCAATTTATTAATGTTGTCAGCAATGCCATGCACACTAGCTAAAATAGCTAAAGATTGGTCAATTTTATCGTACTATTTTTTGGTCGCAAATTATGTTCATTATATTAATTTTAGAGAAGATTTTCTCGCACACTGGCATTACTTTAGACAGTTTAAAGCAGGGGTCTCCAAACTTTTCTGCCGAAGGGCCACATTAACTGTCAAACAGCAGTTTGTGGGCCAACTACACACAGTTTTGTAAACTATAGGTAAAAATAGTATCTTTTTGGAGATTAAAAGGTCTCCCCAATGAAATCTTTGAAAGACTCTACAACTTCTATTATATGATTTTCAATTTTTTACAAACTGCACAACTCGAGTTGTTTGATCCTTAAGTGAAATGTCCGGAGAGCTTTCCAATAAAATGGAATAATATTTAGTATCTTGTACCTGAAAGATTAATTGTGTTGAATCTCCTAAAACTGCAATGAGCTGATTTTGAATTTGAGGTGACACGTTTTTTTTCTATTTGTTACATGATCTTCTTGAAACCCAGAATTGCATTTTGCAGGCAGAATCACCGGTTCCAGAAGTTTGCTTATGTTTGCAATATTTGCATTATATTTTTCTCTCTGTAAACGCGAAAAGCCAAAATTCTATTTTGCAAATATTAAATAATAAAAAGAACTTCATGCCTCTTTGTTTTGTTTTCTTTTACAGCTACGTATTGTTTGTTCTATTTTGACGGTCTATTTTTTAAAAGTCAGATTTCTGATTCCTTCCTTTTGCAAAAACTTTGGTAATGTTGAGCACTTGATTAGTGAGTGACTACTTTTGAATTTATTTAATGCCAGTTAATTATTCCATTAGATGAGCAGTTTTGTTCATTCCTTTTGTTTATGCTGCAAAATATTACTTCTTTAGATGGAGAATAAAGCATTAAAGTACACATAAAAATGAAATGTTCTCCAGTAGCTTAATTACGTTAAAGTTAAAAGTATTATCGCATTACCCGTAGCATCTCTATTTTGGTGTAATTTAAAGGATTAGGCGAAGTTAATGTTAATTAATTAAAAACACTCTCAATTTCGCTTCATTTAAAGTCATCACAAATTTGCATCTGTATGTATGGGCAATTTGTTTATTTCAATTAAGTCCATGTATGTTATTGAAATTCCATTGGTTGTCGTTGAAATTTAACGGATACAGTGATACAGCAATTTTCACTTCTACAAGATGAGCGCCTGGAAAACGTGAATTAATTAAAGGTACAAGCACATCAGTGTCATATTTTTATTTCACTTCAGCCCTTTGATTTTTCAGTTCAGTATCATTAGTATGGGAACTGGAGGCAGACACCAAAATGAGCGGGCACAGCTGGGGCAGATAGAGAGATTGGCGCAGGAACGGGATGCCTCGAGAGCCTTTGTTCATGGCCTATGCCCCAGATGGGATGAAGGGCGATGATGATCATTAGTATAATACGATTTTATAGAGTTGAAGTTTTCGCATTAGAAACGTTCATGATTTAAGATAGCTCCCTTATTTCTTTTAACTAAGTTCTACCTTGACTTTTCTTCTTCTATATGATCAAACTTACATTTTATAACTTTTTCATCTTTAGAAGCTAATTAACAACGTGTAATTCACCGCCACTAACAAAGCGCCATCCTAGGGATTCGATACTCTCTTTTTTTTAAACTGATAGAGAACAGTAATTGTCTCATCTAAAACTGAAATGACTGACAAATTTGAAGAATCAATTAAGTTACCAGCAGATCAGTGTCACGTTCTTTTACTATTCAAATCCACTTGGTTTTTTAATTCAGTAGCATAAGTATCAGTAGAATTTGTATCTAAAATAGAGTTTGAAGGTTTGTCGTTAGCTTTCCTTTATTTCCTATATTAATTTCGTATTTGGTTTTTATTTATTTTAATTAAAAGCTCCACTTTCTTTACAGATTTTTATTCCTAGTAGCTAATTAACGACGAGGAATTTGCTGCCCCTAATAAAGTGGCGTCTGTGGCATTTGCCCCCCCCCTCGCTACGCCACTGGCCTGAACTAGTTCTTCTATGTTTGGCTTTGTTTTGGCCAGTGCAACTCTTATGTCATTTGTCGCTTACAATCAATTTCGAGATTTTGTCTTGATAATAAGTAGTGTAATTTTCTTTTTAATTCCCCTATTCTTCAGTAGATCATATGATGGAAATAAATATGCCTTCTCTTTTCGTGGTCCAACATCGCTTCGCTGTCCCGTGGGGGAACGCGGACCCCACTTTAAGAACCTCTGTTGTAGTGAATAAAGTAGGCGTTACAATCTCCAGAACAGTCTCTGGAGCTCTTTCCCTGGAATGTATCAACTAAATGTATCCTGTTTAAAAATCCACGTTGACTGGTAAGTTCAGGAATGAATATTCTTACAATGTCTTGAACTGTTCCTGAATTTTTTGGTCTAATCCACAGCACCTTCACCCACCCTCCTCCCAGATATCTTAAGGATTAACTAAAGACAAACAATAATTATAAAATATGTGAGCTTCGTTTTGGGTAAATCTAAAAATATTTGAATAGAAAATCCCCCAAGCTTGCACACACACACACAAACTCAAGTCACACAAAATAAATAAATATATTTTTTTTAAAATGCAGATAGTTGAAGAAATTTAGAGAAAAACAAGCCTTATGATTATTCACTTTAATATTAATGCAATATAACAGTGTGAAGCAATTTTCATAACACAGCACACTTACAATGAATATGACCTTGCTCCTGAAAGTAAAAATCGTTGCCCCCGACTACCTCTTGACTACCCCACTTCCCTTTAATATGATATTTTTTTATTAAAAAAAAACTTTGAATGAAAAAATAGAAATTATGAAAATATTACAAGACGGCAAGCTATTTTACAAATTATGAAGCTATCATTTCCTTTAACGCTTTAAGCGTTAGTTATAGTCATAGACTCCCCGAGTTCATGTACTGCATTTTCTTTGTCCAGGGATCCCTAAAGTCTGTACTCGATTAGCTAGATCGCTCAGCTCGCGTTGACTTCTCCACGACAAACAACAAGACATGGCCTCCTTGATGCTCTGCCTGAAGCTCTGAGACAGAAGGCAGTACAGGATCGGATTCATGGCCGAGTTGAGATACAAGAGCGTCTGACAGATGGGGGTGATAAAGGCTTGGCCAGTGAAATAGCTCGGTACGGTCGTCAGGCTCGTCACTATAAGTCTGAGGTGGTTGGGCAGCACCAGCAAGGCGAAGGTAATCAGGACGGCCAGAAGAAGACGGATGACCCGCCGACGGGAGGTCTCCCGCTGTGATGTCACGCGATATCTGCAGTGATTCGTAGCGGACGTCTGAGATTCTCTCTTCTCCATGTTCTGGGACGATGCAGGCAAATATCTCTTCTCGGTTCTTTGGGACGATGCAGGCATCGAGGTAGTCGATCGCCCGTTTTTCCAGGTGGGAATCCTCACATCGCCGTGACGAACGGCCGAGTCATCGTGCTTATTGTCAAAGACCAGATTCTCACTGGAGTTTTCATCGCTGTCAGAGTCGCTAGTCGATCGCGTTATGTGATGCCGGTCCTTGAGAAATGTAGCTTTTCCGTTTCCGGAGCCGCTGGAGCCGCCATTTGGCTTATTGATCCCGTTCTTGGCGTCCCTGATCCCCCCGCCCGACCACGTAAAGGTCTGTCGACCCGAATGTGTTGTTGCGGGATGCGATCGACTGTTTCTCGTACCCACAACGTCGCGGCCGCTCTTTGCACTGGCATCACCACGTTCACCTTTACCACTACAGTTGGCTGGAACCCGAGCAGGGAGGCTCTGAATGACGGGATCTGACATTTGACTGGACGCCAATGTGCTGCCCGTCGTGTCGCCCCCGTCCCCCGAAGCCGCTGAGCCGATTCTCTTCCTCAGGATGAACACGTTGTTCTGGGCACTCGTCTTCCACAGAGTGCGGGCGATTTTACCGTACAGCGAAGACATGACCATCAGAGGCAGGACATACCAGATGACAAATGAACAGATGTAGTAGATCTGAACGGATTCCCTGAACGCTTCCAGGAACAAGCAGTTGGTCTCCGACACTATCTCATTGCCGTATAGCTCCAACGTTGTGACCGTGTCCCACATCAGGAGATACGGCGTGTTGTAAGCGCAAGACACCAGCCAGACAAAAAACTGAATGGGATAATACAGAAAAATAACGTCAAGATCGTTAAACGTTTAAAAAATACCGCAAGATTAACTAAAAGTGAAGGATGCGTTACATGGTCTGACCTCAACCAAAGCATATTGACGAACTAATGTTATAATGTATTTTCGCATTTTTATTTAAGTCACGAACGTCAAATTCAATAATTAAAAAAAACAGAGAGGTAGCATTCGAAACATGTTTTGAAATATGAATTTTAAATAGCATTATCTTGTTTGGGGTACTCGACTTTCCGCTGTTAATTGTATATAGTTTTAGGGTGGTTTTACTGAAATTTGAAAGTCCTAAAGAAAAAAGCCAATGAGGACCAGACTTCACAATGGGACCCTGGGGGGGGGGAGCGGTGTAACGTATCCACATAAAAACTTAAAATTGTAATTGTTATTAACAGATAAATATGAGTTACAATTTTACATGCTAATTTTGCCTTTCATATTTATTTATTGTTTCTTTATTGCACATAGCACTTGAAATATTTACCAATCTTTTGTTACGCCGAGGTTAAATTTGTTGCTTTCCCTTTGGAATACTTTCGGGGCAGAGATATTTAAATTAAAAGTTTATTCTCAGAAAACTCATAAACTGTTGTCAGTCTGCGAATGGACACTTAAAAATCTGCTTGAGCCATTAACAGTGCAGTGTTAGCCTGAACAATAATTTGATTGAAATTGGTTGTCAAGCCCTGACGTCTTTTTGGAAATAATGATTTGAACTTAAACAGTTTAGAATTAAAACAATCAATAAAGTCAAGTATTGGCTTACTAATGTCTCAATGCAAAGAGTCCCATGTTTGCTGTCCTAACATTTTCTCCATCCCACCCTCTTTGTTCTATTTACTTTTCCGTAGAACCTCTGTCGAGTCTATAAAATAATTTGATGGAATCGTTAAAGTTTGGCACCCAAGTTTTCAATCTAATCTGATGACTTGCTCTGTCTCTCGACAAAATATTCTTGTGGCACCCTTTTCTGGTGGCTACGTTTTCTGGTGGCAACCTTTTATTGTGATATCTTTTCCTGGTGCTCTTGTGAACCCAGTTTGGCTGCTATCCTATTCTATTAGCACCCATTTTTAGTGGGTCCCTCTGTTAGCATCGTACTCTGATTGAGCCCAGCTCTGTCTAGTCATAAGCTTGTGGCGTTCTAATATGGTGACGCCTTGCTGTTTTGACCTTACTCTGTTATCGTTGTTTTCCTAAACTGGAGACAGCCTGTTAGTTATCGGCTATTGCGTATAACAAAGTTCTACTATTGAAAGCAATTTATTATAAAATGTTCCCTTTCCACTAGGTGTCATCTCTATAATGTTATCACAAGTTGCGGTTTTCAACCTTTGCAAACTTCTTTGTCAGTGGAGCAGACTGATATTGAAAGGCGTGAAATGATATAAACAAAGTAATTTTGAGCAGTTATAAATTTTAAAATCTCACACACAACCTGTGGCTTACCTGGTTAATTTCCATCGTAGTTTTTTTAAGAGCCTAACATCACTCACAAATAGTAATTGGGAAAGCATGTTGTGTAATTAGGTCACTTAGCGATGACACGCATTTAAGGAGAAATGTATTTTAACTGAACATCAAGATGTTAAGAAATAAAAATATATAAAAAAACACTTTTTAAAAACTAGTCTTATATTAGAAATGCACTATAAGACTAGGGTGCTCAGTTTAAACGTAGTCTATCAATATCTATGCTAGCAAGCACCCTAGTCTTATAGTCATGGCGAACAACGAGATAATCGATTTGTCCTACGATTTAACGTTCCTGTCTCATTTTAAACTTTTACATTTTCATAAATTTGGAACTAAAGGTCTCTTCTGACTGTAAATTTTAAATTTATTTTCTACTTTTTAGTGCATTTCAAATATAAGACTATAGTTTTTAAAAAGTATTTTTTTAAATATTTTTTTATTTTCTACTTTTTAGTCTACACATTTTACAGTAAGTGCAAAGCCAGCTTACCTTTGATCAATTTAGAAGTAGATATAAACCAAGAATGCCCTGGGATTAGTTCCGTTTTAAAAGATTCGAATATTTTGAGCGAACTGATCCCAATTATCTGACCTATCCCAATTATCCGACACTCACTGTAAATCACTGTAAATCGAAAATATTTCAACATTGTGTTATTCCGGTCACTAAGGCGGACTGCTGAGGTTTAACTAGCAGACGTAAATCGTAAAAACATAGTTTTTGACTATAAATCCCTTATATATGAGACATAACTAAAAGTAGTGATTATGTTTAAACGCAACATTTACAGACTGAAAGAGAATTTTCTCCCCTGGTTTTAAAACCGGGCGCAGGGACGGTAGGGGGTGTGAACATCGACGGTCGGCATCAACACGTGAACTGGCACGTGAAAGAATTATAAACAAATAGTGGGTTCAGATGTCCGATTAAACTTACAAAGCAAGTTAATATAAGTATAAGGCTACTAAAAAAGAAACCCGTAAAAAGAAAGTTTTTGACTATAAATCCCTTATATATGAGACAGAACTGAAAGTATTGATTATGTTCCAACGCGACAAACATTTACAGCCTAAAACTGAGTGAACTCCTCCCCCACGAGATGTGGTCATGGACTGCTGGCGTGAAGTCAAGTGACCCGTAAAATGTAAACGATAGCGACCGCTACATATAGTTTATATAGATAAACTAAAAATGCATTAATTTAATAACTACGTTCGATCGATCTGAAATTTTGATACGATGCATTGTTAGGTGAGACGGGTCCATGTGCCAAATTTCAGCTCGATGGAATCACGGGAAGTGGGTCATTTTTTACTTTTGTTTTTCCGCCCGCCCAAGACAGACAGGGAGAGATGACGACAGAGACGCCGGTGAAGTTAATATAAGGGATTTTAAAAGACTCAAATACAATAGAACAGTGCTACTAAAATGGTAGTACGCGGACCGATGCCACCGGTTCGCAGAAATTTTCAAGAAAGGACAGAAAAATATAATTATAAGCCTCAGCTTGCAACCAATAATACTAACCCTATAGAAAATGTCAATTTTTCGACAATAAATCAATAAGCACATAAAATGCAACAAATGAAATTAAATAAATTACATTTCGGTACCAATTCAGTACAGGTTTAATAGTGCACCGGTCCCTGGAGCAATGGAAAAATTCCCGCCGGTCCGCCATACTAAAAAGTTTGAGAAGCACTGCTCCAGAAAATACTTGTTTGTAAGGAAAACCGCCCTGTCTGATATCATTCTGTTCACTGTCAGTACTTACTACCTCTTCAGTTAATTCTCTGGTTGTTCTGGATAAGCAGAGAACGAATAGAGTGACTTATATCAGAAACATTATATTAATTTTACGAAAATTTAACATTCTTACCTGGGTGAAATACATTTTGTACAGTGTAAATAGACTCCGGGCCTTGAGTGGATGGTTGATAACGATGTATCTCTCAACGGCGATCAGCTCCAGCAGCAGCATTGACGCAGTGACGTTAACACTCTCCACAAACTTGTTCATCTTGCAGATAACCTAAAGACAACGGATAATTGAGAGGGGCCGGTACAGAAGCATTATTTACCCTTTATAGACTCATGGAGACATAGCATTCTTAGTTTCAGTAGCGGATTTAAACTCAAGGAGAAATAATTTGGGGCCGTCCATAAAGTACGTCACGCTCCGAGGGGGGAGGGGGTCTAAGAAAGTGTGACACTTTGTGACAGGGGGGAGGGGGGTTAGGCCATGTGTGATGTCACACATTTATTATTTTTAGTATTTTTTTTCTAATTTATTTATATTTTTTTAGTAGAATTTAAATAGCTTTAAAAATAATTTTCAAAAATTTTGTGAAACATTAGAATTAGTTTTATGTCAAAATAGCATTGAAATGCGTACCTCCTGAATGTGTTGTTCATAAATCTAAATTGAATGCAGCAGGACTGATATCGAAGGATCAGGAATGGTTTGACAATCATGTTCGCACCAGCAAATATTTCACTCAAATTGTTATTAAATATCAGGACTTCAAATGTTGCGACAAAGCACGAAGCTCATATTTTAACATTTTACCTTAAATATTCTTCCCTCCTCCAATCCCAATCAACCAAACAAATGATGGACTCAAAGCTTAAGAAAGACCAGATGCAGATTCTCATAAATTTCCTTCCTTGTTTGTAGCACAAACTCTCAAATTTGATGAAATTATGCCAAGATCAACAGGAGCTTTCAAAGTACAACCATATGATTATCTGCTTATTTGATCGACTTTGCAAAGTAGGTCACTTATAATTTGCCTCACAAACAATGTTGAAGAAACATACAGGACAACATAGAGTTCGGGCTCCTTTGAGAATCACTTCTAGAAGTCAAAGAGAACCCATGGCAGTTATTGCCAGAGGAGAAAATGCACACACAGAGGCTGTTGAGTGGCTAGATGATGACGAGTTGATCTGTCTGCAATTATCCTTCCAGGAAACGATGATTGTGAAAGATTGATGTCAGTCGTAACTATGGATGAACACAGATGATGTCCAGTGAATATTTTTGAATGAAATATAATTCATAGGACCATAATAAACAGATTTAATACAGCACAAGAGTTGGTCACATAATTTGTCAATCTAGTCTTTTTTTAGTCAAATTGTTTTGTTTCCTTTTTATTATGTAATTTTAAAAATCCGGCTCCGGCTTCGGCAGGATTTCACTTCATAAATCCGGCTGGCCGGTAGATCCCTAATTTATATATATATATATTCATAATCATAATGGCCCCGGAAAATCCGGAATCCGGCCATTTTAACAAATCTGATTTCAGCTCCAGTCGGATTTCAATTCATAAATCCGGCCCACTTCAGCTCCAGCCGGATTTCAAAAATTTCAATCCGGTACATCCCTACTTTTAAGTAGAAATTTTATATTTAAATACAATTTAATAGTGAAGTGTATTTTAAGTATTCAATTAAATATTTTAATTAGGTGTTACTTTTAAAAAATTTGGAAAGTGTGACGTACTTTAGGGGGGGGGTAACAATTAGTCTCATTAGTCTTGTATCTGGTTGAGGTGACCATGTGCTGTCTCATTAGTCTTGTATCTGGTTGAGGTGACCATGTGCTGTCTCATTAGTCTTGTATCTGGTTGAGGTGACCATGTAACGTCTCATTAGTCTTGAATATGGTTGATGCGACCATGTAACGTCTCATTAGTCTTGTATCTGGTTGAGGTGACCATGTGCTGTCTCATTAGTCTTGTATCTGGTTGAGGTGACCACGTACCGTCTCATTAGTCTTGTATCTGGTTGAGACGAACATGTAACGTCTTATTAGTCTTGTATCTGGTTGAGGTGACCACGTACCGTCTCATTAGTCTTGTATCTGGTTGAGGTGACCACGCACCGTCTCATTAGTCTTGTATCTGGTTGAGACGACCATGTAACGTCTTATTAGTCTTGTATCTGGTTGAGGTGACCACGTACCGTCTCATTAGTCTTGTATCTGGTTGAGGTGACCACGCACCGTCTCATTAGTCTTGTATCTGGTTGAGACGACCATGTAACGTCTTATTAGTCTTGTTTCTGGATGATTGACCATGCACCGTCTCATTAGTCTTGTATCTGGTTGAGGTGACCACGTGCCGTCTCATTAGTCTTGTATCTGGTTGAGGCGACCATGTAACGTCTCATTAGTCTTGTATCTGGTTGAGGTGACCATGTAACGTCTTATTAGTCTTGTATCTGGTTGAGGTGACCATGTAACGTCTCATTAGTCTTGTATCTGGTTGAGGTGACCATGTGCCGTCTTATTAGTCTTGTATCTGGTTGAGGTGACCATGTAACGTCTCATTAGTCTTGTATCTGGTTGAGGTGACCATGTAACGTCTCATTAGTCTTGTATCTGGTTGAGGTGACCACGTACCGTCTCATTAGTCTTGTATCTGGTTGAGGTGACCATGCACCGTCTCATTAGTCTTGTATCTGGTTGAGGTGACCATGTAACGTCTCATTAGTCTTGTATCTGGTTGAGGTGACCACGTACCGTCTCATTAGTCTTGTATCTGGTTGAGGTGACCATGCACCGTCTCATTAGTCTTGTATCTGGTTGAGGTGACCATGTAACGTCTCATAGTCTTGTATCTGGTTGAGGTGACCACGTACCGTCTCATTAGTCTTGTATCTGGTTGAGGTGACCATGCACCGTCTCATTAGTCTTGTATCTGGTTGAGGTGACCATGCATCGTCTTATTAGTCTTGTATCTGGTTGAGGTGACCATGTAACGTCTTATTAGTCTTGTATCTGGTTGAGGTGACCATGTAACGTCTTATTAGTCTTGTATCTGGTTGAGGTGACCATGCACCGTCTCATTAGTCTTGTATCTGGTTGAGGAGACCATGTGCCGTCTCATTAGTCTTGTATCTGGTTGAGGTGACCATGCAACGTCTCATTAGTCTTGTATCTGGTTGAGGTGACCATGCACCGTCTTATAAGTCTTGTATCTGGTTGAGGTGACCATGTAACGTCTTATTAGTCTTGTATCTGGTTGAGGTGACCATGTAACGTCTTATTAGTCTTGTATCTGGTTGAGGTGACCATGCACCGTCTCATTAGTCTTGTATCTGGTTGAGGTGACCATGTAACGTCTTATTAGTCTTTTATCTGGTTGAGGTGACCATGCACCGTCTCATTAGTCTTGTATCTGGTTGAGGTGACCACGTAACGTCTTATTAGTCTTGTATCTGGTTGAGGTGACCATGCACCGTCTCATTAGTCTTGTATCTGGTTGAGGTGACCATGTATTGCTTATTAGTCTTGTATCTGGTTGAGGTGACCATGCACCGTCTCATTAGTCTTGTATCTGGTTGAGGTGACCATGTAACGTCTTATTAGTCTTGTATCTGGTTGAGGTGACCATGTAACGTTTCATTAGTCTTGTATCTGGTTGAGGTGACCATGTAACGTCTCATTAGTCTTGTATCTGGTTGAGGTTACCACGTGCCGTCTCATTAGTCTTGTATCTGGTTGAGACAACCATGTAACGTCTTATTAGTCTTGTTTCTGGTTGAGGTGACCACGTACCGTCTCATTAGTCTTGTATCTGGTTGAGGTGACCATGTGCTGTCTCATTAGTCTTGTATCTGGTTGAGACGACCATGTAACGTCTTATTAGTCTTGTATCTGGTTGAGACGACCATGTAACGTCTCATTAGTCTTGTTTCTGGTTGAGGTGACCACGTAACGTCTTATTAGTCTTGTATCTGGTTGAGGTGACCATGCATCGTCTCAATAGTCTTGTATCTGGTTGAGGTGACCACGTAACGTCTTATTAGTCTTGTATCTGGTTGAGGTGACCATGCATCGTCTCATTAGTCTTGTATCTGGTTGAGGTGACCATGCACCGTCTCATTAGTCTTGTATCTGGTTGAGGTGACCATGCACCGTCTCATTAGTCTTGTATCTGGTTGAGGTGACCATGTAACGTCTTATTAGTCTTGTATCTGGTTGAGGTGACCATGTAACGTCTCATTAGTCTTGTATCTGGTTGAGGTGACCATGCACCGTCTCATTAGTCTTGTATCTGGTTGAGGTGACTATGTAAAGTCTCATTAGTCTTGTTTCTGGTTGAGGTGACCACGTAACGTCTTATTAGTCTTGTATCTGGTTGAGGTGACCATGCATCGTCTCATTAGTCTTGTATCTGGTTGAGGTGACCATGCACCGTCTCATTAGTCTTGTATCTGGTTTAGGTGACCATGCACCGTCTCATTAGTCTTGTATCTGGTTGAGGTGACCATGTAACGTCTTATTAGTCTTGTATCTGGTTGAGGTGACCATGTAACGTCTTATTAGTCTTGTATCTGGTTGTGGTGACCATGCACCGTCTCATTAGTCTTGTATCTGGTTGAGGTGACCATGTAACGTCTTATTAGTCTTGTATCTGGTTGAGGTGACCATGTAACGTCTTATTAGTCTTGTATCTGGTTGTGGTGACCATGCACCGTCTCATTAGTCTTGTATCTGGTTGAGGTGACCATGTAACGTCTTATTAGTCTTGTATCTGGTTGTGGTGACCATGCACCGTCTCATTAGTCTTGTATCTGGTTGAGACGACCATGTAACGTCTTATTAGTCTTGTTTCTGGTTGAGGTGACCACGTACCGTCTCATTAGTCTTGTATCTGGTTGAGGTGACCACGTACCGTCTCATTAGTCTTGTATCTGGTTGAGACGAACATGTAACGTCTTATTAGTCTTGTTTCTGGTTGACGTGACCACGTACCGTCTCATTAATCTTGTATCTGGTTGAGGTGACCACGTGCCGTCTCATTAGTCTTGTATCTGGTTGAGACGACCATGTAACGTCTTATTAGTCTTGTTTCTGGTTGAGGTTACCACGTACCGTCTCATTAGTCTTGTATCTGGTTGAGGTGACCACGCACCGTCTCATTAGTCTTGTATCTGGTTGAGACGACCATGTAACGTCTTATTAGTCTTGTATCTGGTTGAGGTGACCAGGTACCGTCTCATTAGTCGTGTATCTGGTTGAGGTGACCACGTACCGTCTTATTAGTCTTGTATCTGGTTGAGGCGACCATGTAACGTCTCATTAGTCTTGTAACTGGTTGAGGTGACCACGTGCCGTCTCATTAGTCTTGTATCTGGTTGAGGTGACCATGTAACGTCTCATTAGTCTTGTATCTGGTTGAGGTGACCACGTACCGTCTCATTAGTCTTGTATCTGGTTGAGGTGACTATGTAACGTCTCATTAGTCTTGTATCTGGTTGAGGTGACCATGCACCGTCTCATTAGTCTTGTATCTGGTTGAGGTGACCACGTACCGTCTCATTAGTCTTGTATCTGGTTGAGGTGACCACGCACCGTCTCATTAGTCTTGTATCTGGTTGAGGTGACCATGTGCTGTCTCATTAGTCTTGTATCTGGTTGAGGTGTCCATGTGCTGTCTCATTAGTCTTGTATCTGGTTGAGGCGACCATGTAACGTCTCATTAGTCTTGTGTCTGGTTGAGGTGACCATGTAACGTCTCATTAGTCTTGTATCTGGTTGAGGTGACCATGTGCCGTCTCATTAGTCTTGTATCTGGTTGAGGTGACCATGCACCGTCTCATTAGTCTTGTATCTGGTTGAGGTGACCATGTAACGTCTCATTAGTCTTGTATCTGGTTGAGGCGACCATGTAACGTCTCATTAGTCTTGTATCTGGTTGAGGCGACCACGTAACGTCTCATTAGTCTTGTATCTGGTTGAGGTGACCATGTGCTGTCTCATTAGTCTTGTATCTGGTTTAGGTGACCACGTACCGTCTCATTAGTCTTGTATCTGGTTGAGGTGACTATGTGCTGTCTCATTAGTCTTGTATCTGGTTGAGGTGACCATGTACCGTCTCATTAGTCTTGTATCTGGTTGAGGTGACCATGTGCTGTCTCATTAGTCATGTATCTGGTTGAGGCGACCATGTAACGTCTCATTAGTCTTGTATCTGGTAGGGGCGACCATGTGCTGTCTCATTAGTCTTGTATCTGGTTGAGGTGACCATGTAACGTCTCATTCGTCTTGTATCTGGTTGAGGTGACCACGTACCGTCTCCTTAGTCTTGTATCTGGTTGAGGTGACCATTTTCTGTCTCATTAGTCTTGTATCTGGTTGAGGTGACCATGTGCTGTCTCATTAGTCTTGTATCTGGTTGAGGTGACCACGTACCGTCTCATTAGTCTTGTATCTGGTTGAGGTGACCATGTGCTGTCTCATTAGTCTTGTATCTGGTTGAGGTGACCACGTACCGTCTCATTAGTCTTGTATCTGGTTGAGGTGACCATGTGCTGTCTCATTAGTTTTGTATCTGGTTGAGGTGACCATGTGCTGTCTCATTAGTCTTGTATCTGGTTGAGGTGACCACGTACCGTCTCATTAGTCTTGTATCTGGTTGAGGTGACCATGTGCTGTCTCATTAGTCTTGTATCTGGTTGAGGTGACCACGTACCGTCTCATTAGTCTTGTATCTGGTTGAGGTGACCATGTGCTGTCTCATTAGTCTTGTATCTGGTTGAGGTGACCATGTGCTGTCTCATTAGTCTTGTATCTGGTTGAGGCGACCATGTAACGTCTCATTAGTCTTGTATCTGGTTGAGGTGACCATGTGCTGTCTCATTAGTCATGTATCTGGTTGAGGCGACCATGTAACGTCTCATTAGTCTTGTATCTGGTTGAGGTGACCATGTGCTGTCTCATTAGTCTTGTATCTGGTTGAGGTGACCACGTACCGTCTCATTAGTCTTGTATCTGGTTGAGGTGACCATGTAACGTCTCATTAGTCTTGTATCTGGTTGAGGTGACCACGTACCATCTCATTAGTCTTGTATCTGGTTGAGGTGACCATGTAACGTCTCATTAGTCTTGTATCTGGTTGAGGTGACCATGTAACGTCTCATTAGTCTTGTATCTGGTTGAGGTGACCATGTAACGTCTCATTAGTCTTGTATCTGGTTGAGGTGACCATGTGCTGTCTCGTTAGTCTTGTATCTGGTTGAGGTGACCATGTAACGTCTCATTAGTCTTGTATCTGGTAGGGGCGACCATGTAACGTCTCATTAGTCTTGTATCTGGTTGAAGTGACCATGTAACGTCTCATTAGTCTTGTATCTGGTTGAGGTGACCATGTGCTGTCTCATTAGTCTTGTATCTGGTTGAGGTGACCACGTACCCTCTCATTAGTCTTGTATCTGGTTGAGGTGACCACGTACCGTCTCATTAGTCTTGTATCTGGTTGAGGTGACCACGTACCGTCTCATTAGTCTTGTATCTGGTTGAGGTGACCATGTGCTGTCTCATTAGTCTTGTATCTGGTTGAGGTGACCATGTGCTGTCTCATTAGTCTTGTATCTGGTTGAGGCGACCATGTGCTGTCTCATTAGTCTTGTATCTGGTTGAGGTGACCATGTGCTGTCTCATTAGTCTTGTATCTGGTTGAGGCGACCATGTAACGTCTCATTAGTCTTGTATCTGGTTGAGGTGACCATGTAACGTCTCATTAGTCTTGTATCTGGTTGAGGTGACCATGTAACGTCTCATTAGTCTTGTATCTGCTTGAGGTGACCATGTAACGTCTCATTAGTCTTGTATCTGGTTGAGGTGACCATGTAACGTCTCATTAGTCTTGTATCTGGTTGAGGTGACCATGTGCTGTCTCGTTAGTCTTGTATCTGGTTGAGGTGACCACGCACCGTCTCATTAGTCTTGTATCTGGTTGAGACGACCATGTAACGTCTTATTAGTCTTGTTTCTGGATGATTGACCATGCACCGTCTCATTAGTCTTGTATCTGGTTGAGGTGACCACGTGCCGTCTCATTAGTCTTGTATCTGGTTGAGGCGACCATGTACCGTCTCATTAGTCTTGTATCTGGTTGAGGTGACCATGTGCTGTCTCATTAGTCATGTATCTGGTTGAGGCGACCATGTAACGTCTCATTAGTCTTGTATCTGGTAGGGGCGACCATGTGCTGTCTCATTAGTCTTGTATCTGGTAGGGGCGACCATGTGCTGTCTCATTAGTCTTGTATCTGGTTGAGGTGACCATGTAACGTCTCATTAATCTTGTATCTGGTTGAGGTGACCACGTACCGTCTCATTAGTCTTGTATCTGGTTGAGGTGACCATGTGCTGTCTCATTAGTCTTGTATCTGGTTGAGGTGACCACGTACCGTCTCATTAGTCTTGTATCTGGTTGAGGTTACCATGTGCTGTCTCATTAGTCTTGTATCTGGTTGAGGTGACCATGTGCTGTCTCATTAGTCTTGTATCTGGTTGAGGTGACCAATTACCGTCTCATTAGTCTTGTATCTGGTTGAGGCGACCATGTAACGTCTCATTAGTCTTGTATCTGGTTGAGGTGACCATGTGCTGTCTCATTAGTCTTGTATCTGGTTGAGGTGACCACGTACCGTCTCATTAGTCTTGTATCTGGTTGAGGTGACCATGTGCTGTCTCATTAGTCTTGTATCTGGTTGAGGTGACCACGTACCGTCTCATTAGTCTTGTATCTGGTTGAGGTGACCATGTGCTGTCTCATTAGTCTTGTATCTGGTTGAGGTGACCATGTGCTGTCTCATTAGTCTTGTATCTGGTTGAGGCGACCATGTAACGTCTCATTAGTCTTGTACCTGGTTGAGGCGACCATGTAACGTCTCATTAGTCTTGTATCTGGTTGAACTGACCATGTAACGTCTCATTAGTCTTGTATCTGGTTGAGGTGACCATGTAACGTCTCATTAGTCTTGTATCTGGTTGAGGTGACCATGTGCTGTCTCGTTAGTCTTGTATCTGGTTGAGGTGACCATGTAACGTCTCATTAGTCTTGTATCTGGTAGGGGCGACCATGTAACGTCTCATTAGTCTTGTATCTGGTTGAGGTGACCATGTAACGTCTCATTAGTCTTGTATCTGGTTGAGGTGATCATGTGCTGTCTCATTAGTCTTGTATCTGGTTGAGGTGACCACGTACCGTCTCATTAGTCTTGTATCTGGTTGAGGTGACCACGTACCGTCTCATTAGTCTTGTATCTGGTTGACGTGACCATGTGCTGTCTCATTAGTCTTGTATCTGGTTGAGGTGACCATGTGCTGTCTCATTAGTCTTGTATCTGGTTGAGGCGACCATGTGCTGTCTCATTAGTCTTGTATCTGGTTGAGGTGACCATGTGCTGTCTCATTAGTCTTGTATCTGGTTGAGGCGACCATGCAACGTCTCATTAGTCTTGTATCTGGTTGAGGCGACCATGTAACGTCTCATTAGTCTTGTATCTGGTTGAGATGACCATGTAACGTCTCATTAGTCTTGTATCTGGTTGAGGTGACCATGTAACGTCTCATTAGTCTTGTATCTGGTTGAGGTGACCATGTGCTGTCTCGTTAGTCTTGTATCTGGTTGAGGTGACCATGTAACGTCTCATTAGTCTTGTATCTGGTAGGGGCGACCATGTAACGTCTCATTAGTCTTGTATCTGGTTGAGGTGACCACGTACCGTCTCATTAGTCTTGTATCTGGTTGAGGTGACCATGTGCTGTCTCATTAGTCTTGTATCTGGTTGAGGTGACCACGTACCGTCTAATTAGTCTTGTATCTGGTTGAGGTGACCATGTAACGTCTCATTAGTCTTGTATCTGGTTGAGGTGACCATGTGCTGTCTCATTAGTCTTGTATCTGGTTGAGGTGACCACGTACCGTCTCATTAGTCTTGTATCTGGTTGAGGTGACCACGTACCGTCTCATTAGTCTTGTATCTGGTTGAGGTGACCATGTGCTGTCTCATTAGTCTTGTATCTGGTTGAGGTGACCATGTAACGTCTCATTAGTCTTGTATCTGGTTGAGGTGACCATGTAACGTCTCATTAGTCTTGTATCTGGTTGAGGTGACCATGTGCTGTCTCATTAGTCTTGTATCTGGTTGAGGTGACCACGTACCGTCTCATTAGTCTTGTATCTGGTTGAGGTGACTATGTGCTGTCTCATTAGTCTTGTATCTGGTTGAGGTGACCATGTGCTGTCTCATTAGTCTTGTATCTGGTTGAGGTGACCATGTGCTGTCTCATTAGTCTTGTATCTGGTTGAGGTGACCACGTACCGTCTCATTAGTCTTGTATCTGGTTGAGGTGACCATGTAACGTCTCATTAGTCTTGTATCTGGTTGAGGTGACCATGTGCCGTCTCATTAGTCTTGTATCTGGTTGAACTGACCATGTAACGTCTCATTAGTCTTGTATCTGGTTGAGGTGACCATGTGCTGTCTCGTTAGTATTGTATCTGGTTGAGGTGACCATGTAACGTCTCATTTGTCTTGTATCTGTAGGGGCGACCATGTAACGTCTCATTAGTCTTGTATCTGGTTGAGGTGACCATGTAACGTCTCATTAGTCTTGTATCTGGTTGAGGTGACCACGTGCTGTCTCATTAGTCTTGTATCTGGTTGAGGTGACCACGTACCGTCTCATTAGTCTTGTATCTGGTTGAGGTGACCACGTACCGTCTCATTAGTCTTGTATCTGGTTGAGGTGACCATGTGCTGTCTCATTAGTCTTGTATCTGGTTGAGGTGACCATGTAACGTCTCATTAGTCTTGTATCTGATTGAGGTGACCATGCGCTGTCTCATTAGTCTTGTATCTGGTTGAGGTGACCATGTGCTGTCTCATTAGTCTTGTATCTGGTTGAGGTGACCACGTACCGTCTCATTAGTCTTGTATCTGGTTGAGGTGACTATGTGCTGTCTCATTAGTCTTGTATCTGGTTGAGGTGACCATGTGCTGTCTCATTAGTCTTGTATCTGGTTGAGGTGACCATGTGCTGTCTCATTAGTATTGTATCTGGTTGAGGTGACCACGTACCGTCTCATTAGTCTTGTATCTGGTTGAGGTGACCATGTAACGTCTCATTAGTTTTGTATCTGGTTGAGGTGACCATGTGCCGTCTCATTAGTCTTGTATCTGGTTGAGGTGACCACTGCCTCATGTAAGGACGCTGTACTCTGTTTTCTCATTGACTATAATGTTCTTATATAGCCTACTATTAAATTTTCAGGCTACCTTAGCCACATTAAAAACAAATGCATTATAGACGCATATTCTCTGTAGAAGATTCGTGCGTCCTATGCATGTTCCACGGGAACAAGCCCCTGTCTTCACAGAGATTCTAACCCACATGCTGCTCAACCCCCGTGCCCCCACCGTTTACGAGCAATCAAATAGCTTAAAACAAATATGAAGTTATGATACTTCTGGTGTTTTAATTCTTTTTTTCCCTTTCTTTTTTTCAGAAAGCAATACTTAATGGAAAAATAGTTTTTAAAATAGATCTTCATTTTAGTTATTCCTTTCCTCATAGAGGAAGGTAGATATCTTAGTTTTTCGTTTTAATTAATTCATTCATTAAAAGGAAGCGAAACTTAAAAAAATTTTTTTTTACAAACACTAAATTAAACTTACAATTAAACTTACCCTTCCATGTGTCCACTGGGTTGAGTTGAATCGGAATATCGTCGGTAAGATACAGAACACACCAACAAACAAGTCTGCTACTGCTAAATTGGCCAGGAAGAGATTCGTGGGCGTACGCATCTTCGTGGTTTTCGTGAGCACCAAGAGAACAATTATATTGCCTGTTGATAGGGAATAGAAACAGTTACATTATTTTTTTTTAAAAAGAAAGAAAGAAAACAAACAAAAAAATATCTAATGCGTCGTTTGCGGAATGTGGATCGAGAGAAAAAAAAAGTAAGGAGATTCTCAAAACTTTCTGTCAGCCCCTCGACTAAGCTGTCTTCTGTGGTGCGGTTTCGATTTGACGACATATTGTCTTTTTTGATATCCAGGTCTGCGTTCTGATTTCCTGTTGCCTCTATTTCAGTTTTGTCCCCGGACAATGAGTACCACGGCTACCAGCAAACTTGTCCATTAACCTTCAATTAACTGTAATACTGTTCGTATCTGTAGCCACTCCACTCTTCCGATTGGTGACTCGGTTCTTTATAGAAGATTATTTCAGGCATTTGGTCAGAAACTCGTCCAGCTTACGTTCTATATACAAAAATTGGTCTTCTAAAAGGCTGATGGTTAGAGGAGAACTTTGTGATTGAAAAATTAATAGATGGATAACATGTAAAACAGGGTATGAGTGAGCATGACAGGACGTAACAAAACAGCGAACGTTTCGGCAATGAAGCTTCCTCAACGAAGAAAAAACAGTACACACATAAAACGAATATCAACATACATAACTTGCAATGTATGTCACGTCTGTCTGTCCGTGACGCTACTAATTTTAGAAAGCAGCACACCAAATTACTGCACCAACAATAACTCTTTTATTTTGAACGTTCCACATAAAATTGTGCAATATGAAGATAAATGAATAAAATAAACATAAATACAAGTTCTGTATTACATTACTTTTTATTCTGATGTGTATTTTTTCAAAATTAATAGATTTCAGCTGAAATGTATTTATTTTGAAAACTTCCGCCATTTTTGACGGGTAATGCTCTAGTAAAGAAATAACAAAATATAAACTTAGATGCGGTGAAATCCAAAGAGTCCAGAAGAGCAATAGTAAGAAGAGAATAGTATGAGCTTATATAGTAAAGGAGAAGGTGGGTGTGGCCAATCCTTTAGGTTGTCAACATTCATCCCATGTGGTGCAAGGGTAATATACTCTTGGATTAGTCTATTCTCCAGACTGACCCTGCCGGGTTTGTTTGTGCAAGAGGCCATGTCGGTGACAGAGGAGTCCTCGACGCCCATGTGGTCGCGTCCAATGAAGTGTCGGGAGACAGGACACTGTTTGTCTTGTGTAATCGCACGCACATGCTCTGCGATTCGGCAAGAGAGTAACCTCCCCGTCTCGCCTATGTATTTCAAAGAGCATCGCTAACACACAATGGTGTAGACCACATTACGGCTGGTACAAGGAAAGCCATTCCTAATCTTAAATATCGCCTTAGGGAAGACAATCTGGCCCGTCTGGTAACAAAAGGACTTGTCTTACAGCGATGACTGTCGCATGGCTTAATACCCAGATGGGAGGGTGTAGTAGAAAGGTGACTATGAACCAGCAGGTCACGCAGATTTTTGTCCCTCCTGAATACAATGAGGGGTGGGGCGGAGAATATGTTGACAGTCTCAGGGTCCGCGAGGAGGATGGCGTGGTTTGAAAAAATTTTTTTAATTGGGCCCTGATGTTGTGGGGATGGTATGTGACAACCAGTTTGCTCCTCTCTCTAGTGTCACTGATGCGGGATACAAAGGCGTCGGCACGAGTGAAGCTTTTAACTTGCTAAAGCGCAGATTGTAGTATAGCTTCAGGGTAAGACCTTTGTCTAAAAAAAACTCCACCATTTCCAACGCTTTCTGGCTGTTCATTTTTTTAATGAAATGACAACAGCTCCCAAATATACCTACACACGGCTTATTGCGGTTAGCGGAATTGGTCCTAACCCTCAACTCGTTTGAGTTCGCTGTTTTGTTACGTCCTGTCAGGCTCACTCATACCCGGTTTACATGCTATCCATCTATTAATCTATAAGCCTGATTGCAGTCTCACCCACATTTTATTTACTGATTGAAAAATTGTCGAGGGTGTGTGTGGGGGTGTGTCACCCTACGTTGCAATTTTCGTTATATGGACAGGTGGCAGAGGTTTATTTCGTGCTAGGGTTTGGGTGGGTGGCAAAATACTAATCTCTCCTTGGGCGACAGCTATGGCTGATTAAGGGGGGGGTGCTGATGGGGCTAAAGCCAGGGGCTCCAAATGATTTAAGGTCCCCAAACGTAATACATTGTATAATAAAGATGTCTGGACTGGGCCCCAGGTGGAATTGCAGCCATGGGCCCCATGCAATCTTGATCCACCCCCGGGCGACAGTAACACTATAGCTATATTACTGAATACATGAATCTTTCTAAATGACAATAGACACGGTTGGTCCTTTGTAAATCAACCTCAAATGTAGAGAGTCGCATTCTGTGAATGATTTTTAATGGGTCTGTTCTACATTTTATTTTTGCCACATTCGAAGAAAGAAAGAAATAAGCAGAGGGGCATTCCAACCAGTTGCATCATTTTTGTGGCGATAATTTTGTATTCTAAGCAAACAAGAACGATGCCTAAATAATGTTGTCATTTAAAAGATATTATCTTTTATGACTTAAAGTCTTAAAAGTAAAAATTTTCCTTATACATTAATTTTAAATAACTCTCAAAATTATCTGAATTTCATATTTGCGACTTTTCTATGAATCATCATGCTAAATTCTCATACCTTATGGAAGAGAAATATATAACTTATTGGTGTACATGTATTTTACAGTCAATTATTGTAGAGCAATCGCGATTAAATATTGTAACTTGATCCTCGTCTCATATTCGATTTCTTAAAATAATATTACATTTTTATACGAAAACTTAATTTCCAAAGCTAAAAATGAGCGAAACAAAACATTCGACTTACCAATAACGCAGAGGACGAAGACAGAACTGAAGGCAATGGTTATGACCGCCTTGTTGATAGGGTCGTCGTACATGTCTATTTCTGTAGATTCTGTGGTGCTCAAGTTAATGGCAACACCGCTACTGGTAGAGCCACTGCTGTTCAAAACAGGGCTGTATGCGGTGGTGGATGTGTCGTTGTACTGCATTCTAGTGTATGTGCAGGTTGGGGAATAGTTCTGTTATAAAATTAAATGTCCGCATGGGCAGAGGGGACATGGAAGATTTAATTCTTATTGATTTAAACATAGGTACTAAAACTGCGATACGGTGAATTAGTCCGACGCTAGTAATTTGAGCAGTTTTAACAAACTAAAAGAGTCCATACTTGAGTGAAGGCCATACGATTAAAAAACGACCACAATAATCAACTAGATGCGATGTGCCTCTAGCGTACCAGCATTAAACACCTCCCAAGCATTCAAGAAAGTTGTCTGCCATCACGATCTATTATATGAGTTTATAGAAACACCAGGTGTCCAATGTGGTCACGGTCTTACAATGATACTGGATACGCCACATTACTCAGTGAAATGATTCGGCAAAACCACTTTTGTGTGACGGTAACAAGTGAAATAAAATCCGAAAAAATAAACTTTTCTGTGAAAGGCATTCGTCGAAACAAGACAATACAAATATTTTGTTTTAAATTGACGCATTTTATATAATACTTTATAAGTATCGTGCGATATGGAAGAAATTTATGAGAGAACGTATCGACAGAAAGCCGTCTTCGGCAAAGATTACAAACGTGAGATGAGAGGGGGGAAAAACATCGCACGTCTAGTTCTCCTTGAACCTTTTCCCTTATATAATATTCTTCATGGAGCCGTTTCCAAGATATTACAGGGTTAAAATCGCAACTAAACCTTTGGCCTGATGTAATTCTCTTGCTAAAACTTATTAATTAAAAAACTATTTTTTAATAAATTATTTGTTAAAGTTACGTTTTCCGGTCAAAATATAATACAATTATAATGCATATATTTTGAAATAACTGAAATAAAACATCAACTTGTATATAGAGTACATTTTCGACAAGCAAAGACAAAACGGAACATTAAAATAATGCGGTAAAAGTAAAATACGAGTCATGTAGTAGTAATAGTAAATGACAGACGTATTCAACACATCATGGTATTTTCTAATAAAATCTCAAGAAAATAGCTCTTTTATACGCATTACTATTACCTCAAATGGAAACAATCCAATCCTTGATGTGGTTTTTTTTTAAAATTAAAAATAAAAATAAGTTACAACCGCCGCTAACTTTATAAATGTAGACTTTTCTTGTCTTAATACTAATACATTTACAGGCGAAACTAATCGTCCGAAGTCACTTATTAAAATAAAGCGAATCCTTTTTTTCTCTCCTAACTTCAATTGATGTGAACAAAGGTCATTGCGCGCACATTGACCGCGTCTTTTGAAATATGTAAGAAAGTTTCCATCATTCTGTTTTAACTTGTTAATGACGGTAGCCCGAGTCGTCCGTGAGACTAACTCTACCTCACCCCTTTTGTCGATGAACCAAGAATCATAAATAGACTGTCCATCGGTCGATTTATAGATCTCACGTTTTCTTTGTGGAAAAATGGGTGGTGGGAGTACATGGGTGGTGGGAGTACATGGGTGGTGGGAGTACATGGGTGGTGGGAGTACATGGGTGGTGGGAGTACATGGGTGGTGGGAGTACATGGGTGGTGGGAGTACATGGGTGGTGGGAGTACATGGGTGGTGGGAGTACATGGGTGGTGGGAGTACATGGGTGTGGGAGTACATGGGTGGTGGGAGTACATGGGTGGTGGGAGTACATGGGTTAATGGAGTACGTTAAAAATGTCTATTTTGTCGTTCGTTTTTTTAAAAACATAAAGCGAATCTGTTGTAAAAACTAATCGTCCTAATGTTGAATCAGCAACCTATGTAATAGACTTGGCATTACATGAAATACAAAAAAATGTCCAAAAAAATAAAGTACATGTATATTGTATATCAAAGTTATCTGTTCGTGTGTCATTACTGTAACAACATAACAAAGAACATGTTATATGACTTGGGGTCAAGGTTATATTGCATATTTTTACTTTTAATTTATTCAGTTACAGTCAGAGGCGTAACAACGATTTGGCATCGGGGCAGTTGCCAAGGGCGCCCAGGGCTAATTCTTCAACAATCAATTTATTCTGTATAATTTATTATTGTACCTATTTCTCAAGGGCGCCAAAAATGAATTAGCCAAGGGCGCGGAAAACCCAGTTACGCCTCTGGTTACAGTAAAAAAAATTTTTGCGAAACTTTGAGTAAAAAAATGGGATGGGGAAAGTGTGTGTGTGTTGGGGGGCGGGGGCAGGGCCCACCTTAGGGAATTGGAGGCTCTAGGCGAAGTGAACTCGGTGGCCGTAAATGTAATAGAAAAATAAACTTTAAAATTTTGTATGATTTCTGTGCGAGACCCCCAGTAATCGGAGGCCATAGGCGGCTGCCTAGTTTGCCTATGACTAAGGCCGGCCCTGGTTTAGGGGGGGGGGAGGTGGCTATCTCTTCCTCGGTAGCCATTGGCTGTAGCACACAGTCATTTTTACATTCAGTAGGGCAACAATTCGATATATAGTAAAAACCTCCCACCCCCCTTTTTTTTCCTTGTTTGACTGTAGCATTATACACTTGCAGCTTTTGGCCTTCACCTGTCCCCATGTTAATCAGGTGTATTGATTATGGCTGCACACGAGACTCGTAAATGCGTATCTCTATTGCGTGTGGGCAGCCGATGAGTTTTGTGTAATGCTTAGAATCAGCGTAAAGAACAAACGAAACGGTCGGCAGTAGGATCTGTGTTAATATTGTTTGTAATGATGAGAAATGCTATTTGCTTAATGTACGGTCGTTATCTCGGTGAACTGCTGACACGCTGTCAATGACCGGTGTTTGGACGGCAATGAGGCAAGGGCGGTGCAAGTAACAAAGACAATGCGTTAATCAGTGAACGTTCCTAACACCTTGGTATCATCAACTTTTTACAATTCCCACCCCCAAAAGGTACCTCACTGGAGCGTCTAGCCCCAATCCCCTCCCCATCCCCACCCCCCACTTCCTGAAGAAAGGAAACCAAACCCACTGGTTCATCCATCCATCCCTGTGGCGCTACAGCCCATGTAGGGCTTGGGCCTGCCTCACGACCTCCTTCCACTCAGTCCTTATCAACGCCTTTCTTCTCCAATATTGGATGCCCAGTTGTTGTAGATCTTTCTCTACGCCATCCATCCATCTAAGCCCAGGTCTTCCCTTGAGCCGTTTTCCTCTGGGGTTTTGGTGGTGTACCCTCTTTACTCCTCTATCATTTGACATTCTTTCTAGGTGTCCTGCCCAGCGCAGTCTTCCCTTTTTTTATTTCTGCAACTATTGTGGTATCCTGATACAGACTGTATAGTTCATGGTTGGTTTTTATTCTCCATCCGAACTCATCCTTTGTTGGTCCATATATCTTCCTGAGAATTTTCTTCTCCCATGTATTTAAAAGGTTTTCTGCAGTTTTTGCTAAGGTCCAAGTTTCCCTTGCAAATGTTACAGCTGGTCTGATGACCGTTTTATAAAGAGTTTTCTTTGTTTCCCTTGTAATATTTTTGTTTTGGGGGATTGTCCAGCTACTAAAGCATGCTCTATTCCCGGGTGATATTCTTTCTTTATTTCTATATTTAATTCATTCCTTTAAATCAGGGGTGCGCAACCTGCGGCCGTACGGCCACATGCGGCCGTGGGCACGAAAATATGCGGCCGTGGAAATCTGTTTAAATTATAATTACCTGCGGCCGTCAAATATTTGCAATTTGGCAATATATAATGTAAAATTGTAAATTAAATATCGAATATTCATTTCTGCACTGCATTATTCACCAGGAGGTGCTATGTTCCAAATCTGTTGATTTGGATAACATTCTCAAGTATGTGAATCGCATTATCCTTTTCATTCGCACGAATGCTCTTCACCACCGCCAATTCATACAAATTCTTTACACAAACGATTCGTCGGCTGAAGATATTCTGTACCACAACAGAGTTCGTTGGTTGTCTCGGGGAGAAACCATCTCGCCGTGTTCTGCTGCTGCGAAAAGAAATACTGGAATTTTATGCCACGTAAAAAAGGACTGTCCACTGCAGAATCAGGCCTTCTTAACATCTCTAGCCTTCCTTGTAGATTTGTTAATTTACATCAACTGCCTCAACGAGTCTCTGCAAGGCAAAGTAACAACAGTTTGCCTTATGCACAGAAGAGTACAGGATTTCTGTGACAAATGTCGTCTGCTACAAAGTCATATCCAACAGCTCAATCTCTATCATTTCCCGCAACTCACCGCTCTAATCGAGAGCCATACAATAAGAAAAGATGAAATTCCGGCTACGTCCTTTTCAGGCGTCCTCAAAGCGCTGTTGTTGGAATTCGCAGAACGTTTTCAGGATTTCGACAAGATCTCAGAAAATATGAGACTCGTTGCTTCTCCACATTTGATTGAGACAGAGAGTGCGCCGTTGGATGTCCAAATGGAACTGATCGAACTAAAAAATAACGCGCAGCTTTATAACGTCTACTAGAGACATGGAAAGTAGCTGTGGAGTATCCCAAGCTTTGCAAAATAGCAAGAAACAGTCTAGTGCTGTTTGGAAGCACTTACATGTGCGAAGCGTCATTTTCACGAATGAAATATCTCAAGAACAAATATCGAACCCGACTTGTGGACACCAATCTGGCGTTAGGAATACGACTGATGATCTCAAGCGAGGGCCCATACTTAACGCAACTCTCTGCAAACATCCAAGACCAAGGCAGCCACTAATTTATAGAACTCTGGACTGCTAAGTTACATGGACAGTGTTAATGCAGCAGCTTCTCACTTAATCAATTATTATTGTGTTCTCAGTGTACTAATGCCACTTAAAAATATACTCATGCTGTACTTGGTGTGACATGATGTTAGGTTTACGTGACAATGTTCAATAAAGTAAAAATATAAGAGAATATCAATGAAAATGTTTTTGTTTGTTATTAAGCACTGTGTTTGCCTACTATACATTATGATTATGTCATTATTATCTCGCGTTGACTTTTAAGACAGGTAAATTTTTTATAGTGACCGTTTTGTTTTTCAGTGAAAAATTCTTTGGCGGCCGTTGCAAAAGTAAATTTTTTTTAATGCGGCCGGGAATAGCCCAAAGGTTGCGCACCCCTGCTTTAAATGAAAGGAATGGAAAAAAAAACACTTGTACCTTGGTCAATTCTGTGGGCCATACCAGATTTGAAGTATTAATAACTTCGTATATTTCATTTTACCACACTCTGTTACAGCACCCATTTGACTCAGTAGGCACGCGGCCGGCCGCAAGTGCCTGAGAATTATAAAAATATCATACTTTTATGTTTATAATTATCAGTTTTAAAAAATTACTTTGGAAATAGATAGGAAATTTTGATGTTTAATATTGTTAATAGTGAATATAGGTCCTCTTTTATATTGTGAATAGAGAATGTAGGCCCTCTTTTATATTGTGAATAGAGAATATAGGTCCTCTTTTATATTGTGAATAGAGAATATAGGTCCTCTTTTATATTGTGAATAGAGAATATAGGTCCTCTTTTATATTGTGAATAGAGAATGTAGGTCCTCTTTTATATTGTGAATAGAGAATATAGGTCCACTTTTATATTGTGAATAGAGAATATAGGTCCTCTTTTATATTGTGAATAGAGAATATAGGTCCTCTTTTATATTGTGAATAGAGAATATAGGTCCTCTTTTATATTGTGAATAGAGAATATAGGTCCTCTTTTATATTGTGAATAGAGAATATAGGTCCTCTTTTATATTGTGAATAGAGAATGTAGGTCCTCTTTTATATTTTAAAAAGAGAATATAGGTCCTCTTTTATATTGTGAATAGAGAATATAGGTCCTCTTTTATATTGTGAAGAGAGAATGTAGGTCCTCTTTTATATTGTGAATAGAAAATGTAGGTCCACTTTTATATTGTGAATAGAGAATATAGGTCCACTTTTATACTGCGAATATAGAATATAGGTCATTTTTATATTGTGAATAGAGAATATAGGTCCTCGTTTATATTGTGAATAGAGAATATAGGTCCTCTTTTATATTGGGAATAGAGAATATATGTCCTCTTTTATATTGTGAATAGAGAATATAGGTCCTATTTTATATTGTGAATAGAGAATATAGGTCCTCTTTTATATTGTGAAAGAGAATATAGGTCCTCTTTTTTTATTTTGAATAGAGAATATAGATCCTCTTTTATATTGTGAATAGAGAATATATGTCCTCTTTTATATTGTGAATAGAGAATATAGGTCCTCTTTTATATTGTGAATAGAGAATATAGGTCATAATTTTATTTAAAAATGTTTATAATTATCAGTTTAAAAAAATTACTTTGGAAATAGATAGTAAATTTTGATGTCTAATATTGTTAATAGAGAATATAGGTCCTCTTTTATATTGTGAATAGAGAATATAGGTCCTCTTTTATATTGTGAATAGATAATATAGGTCCGCTTTTATATTGTGAATATAGAATATAGGTCCTCTTTTATATTGTGAATAGAGAATATAGGTCCTCTTTTATATTGTGAATAGAGAATATATGTCCTCTTTTCTTGATTTAAGTGACTCAAACTCAGCTGACCCACAACCTTGTGAAAACCAGATTATGCTGTACTGACTGTTGGGGGGCCGTCCATAAATGACGTCACGCACCTAGGGGGTGGGGGTGGTGTCACCACAGTTTTGACGATGTGTGAAGAAGGGGAGGGGGTGTTTGAAAAATGTGACGTCACGTCAAAACTCGCAATGTTAAATAAAAGTTCAACTTAAATATTTGATTGAACAGAAAAGTAATTTGAAACATGCTCTATTCAAATAGAAAATACAGCTTTTATGGGGGGGGGGCCGCAAAGTTTTTTGACGTCATATTGGAGTGAGGGTCTAGGTTTTCGTGACGACACGTGACGATGTGGGGGGAGGGGTGAAAAATCGAGTGACGTCATTTATGGACGGCCCAGTTATTCACTTGAGGAGGATCCTACTTACTTCCATACCTTCCGCTGCACCTTTCTTAGCCACGTGTGACCATCCGCTGCACCTTTCTTAACCACGTGTGACCATCCGCTGCACCTTTCTTAGCCACGTGTGACCATCCGCTGCACCTTTCTTAGCCACGTGTGACCATTCGCTGCACCTTTCTTAGCCACGTGTGACCATCCGCTGCACCTTTCTTAG